>CBVK0100096469.1:0-12624 GCA_900067695.1 Picea abies | reverse complement strand
AAGTGATACAATCCATTTGTGTTTTATTAGTAATCATTGACTTCGTCAATAATTACATCTAATCATTTCTCATATATATGTTAAAGATAGTCATTGACAATTTGAAGTACTAACCACTGTAGAACATTCTATAGTTATTTGTCTTGTCTCGCAAACAGGTGCTATTCAGTGGAAGATCTCCTTTGACTATCTCAATTTTGGCAGTAATCTGTGAAAGGGAATCTCTTACCTTGATCCACTAAACCCTTAGCCCTCTCAGAACTCTAGATTACTAGGGGCGTCTCCCTTGGACTAGCCATCCTAAATAGAAAGAGCTCCCCATCGAGGTGACAGTGGGTAGGGAAGCTCTTGTTACGCCAGTTTGAAGCCTTGACTCAAGCTAACGTAAACCCCTCCTACAAACTATGCGATAACAGGTAGCACCAAGTGGCATCGGCACATCACAAACTCGGATGTTCGTAAGTTTGAGCGATAAAGATTTGCGCGTAGAGTTGTGAGGTCGCGAGAAGTGATGTCCTGGAAATCGCCAGATTAGTGTGTGGGACTGAAGGAGCAAATGGAATACAGGTGGAAAGCTTTCGAGTTAGGGAAGGGGCCGTTGACATGTCAATGGCCATGAGCCATTAGGGATCGGGGAATCACGAATCCGAAGGACGCGTGAACATTGACCTCGCAAACCCCAAAGCTTCGATGGAAGGCTATACGGTCACAGGCATTTGGTAACGGTCATTTGGACCAGGGCATAGTCAAGGGGCTAGTGCGCAAGGAGCCATCGACAATCGAAGAATCACGACTCCCGGGCACTTGTGTATCGAGGCATCAAAAATGCCGAAACCCCGACGGAGGTTCAGCTCGGGTCACATAAGAGGTGGTTATACGGATGATAGTATAGCCAGGAGGGCTAACCCATGCATGCACTCATCAGAGAATCAGTGATCGGGAATTCAAAGGGTCAAGAACTCTTGATAGTAGGAATCGCAGAACCCTGATCCCCGATACAGAGTCAGGGATGACAATGGTCAGGTGCTGAAGGCCGTGAAGAGATTGGAAAGGACCTGTGGATCGGGTTGTTGCAGTAGTGTTTCCCAAGGGAATTCAAGGAGCTATTTCGGCTCAGCAGAAAAGGATAAGGAAGGTAGGTGAAGACTCGCGTCACCCATTTATTGCAGAGTATGGAGGTTCCGACCAGCATTTACCCAGTAGGGTCCCTTTGTACCGATTCTCTGCAGAAAGGTCACACCAAGTCTTCAACTCACCAAGAGAGCCTGAGCACGCCAATTCAAACATTAAAAGAGGCTCAACTACCCCCTGACGCGAGCCATGCTGAATTGAAGAAGCATATGACAGGAGTCCAGAGGATAGATTTGATTGAGGAAATGACCCCCCATTAAAAGTCCTGAGATACTGTTGCCAGGCGGATTTTGGCTGAAGTATATGTAGGCATTTTTTCCATTTTGTAAGCTATCGATGGTTGAGTAGAGCTCCCGGGTTGTAAAGTTTTAATGAAGCATTGTTGTTCTGGATATATATGAACTTTGGAGACTTCTTGCCTTATGAATTCTAGTTTCTTTCACGTCTTCATTTTAACTGTGTTAGAGCAGCTTGGAATTGGAGGATCCAGTCGAGCTGTAGCTATTATAGGATGATGTTGTAATTGATCGCTGTAATAGTTATGGAGCCTCTAATCAGTTCCTATGATTTCTTTGACGCTAAATGACTTGGAATTGGAGGATCCAATCAAGTTCTTATTCAGTTTCTTGAAACCCTAAAACCAGGAGGATCCTGCTTTTGGAGTTTTTCCCCTACAAACCGCTGCAAGCCTGTTGCCCAGAGCTATTTGTTCATCTTTTCCTAAGTCTTCCACCTTCTCATCTTTAAATCAACCCACTGGCTGAAGTTAGGATTTCAGACCTCCTCTGTTCTTTACGTACCAGACTCAATCCCTCCTAGAGCCATTATCTCCATCTGATCACCCTTTATAAACAAATTGTGACATAAGACTGATGGGCATTGGGCTCTGCTCCTGCAAGCAATCCAGGGGTGACATCTGACACTAACATTTCTGGCGTCATTGCCAGGGACGGAATTGAAGATTTTCCCTGTGTAGAATGACATTGAGCCTCTAAATCCGAAGGTGCATAGGATCATCAGAGCCTTTCAGATTGCTAATTTTTCACCTGGTGACTCCATTGTGATGACTCCGCTGGGGAGAACCTGCTCTGTTAATTGTGGATTTCAGAGGCAGGCATATGCGGTCTCAACCACAGCTGCCTCTAGGTATGCCCGAAACAAATCTAGAGGCGGTGCTCAAAAAGGGAAAGGCCTCCGAAGAAGAAGCATCCATCATCGAACCAGGTAATCCACCATATCCTTCTGTGGGAGCTCCTTTTTCTCCTCCTCAGTTATTTGACAGGCTTGTCTCTGCAGTTTCCTGTTTCTTAAATTTTGGGAGTGTTCCTGTTGAGTTTTCCCCTCCTGGTCTGGGACCAGAGGAACAAGACTTTGTCACTCCCCTCTCCCCTGAGGCCGCGCCTTGGCATAGACCCATGACCTCAGAAGATTTCCCCATTCCTGCACAAGGAGGAGCACCTGCTGACTGGAGCTTGGTAGCCTGTTCCTTGAATCACCTCTTGTTTCCCACCCCACTCCGAGATTTACTCCCGCTAGCCCCTTCGCGGACTCCTTATCCTCCAAATTCTCCTCCACCTAACATCCCTATGGCTGGTGCTAATCCCCCTATGAACAGAATGGATGCCATAGTCGTTGCCAGATAATCTCCCTTAGTTCTTCCCCATCCTATGAATCCTCTCCCTGCTGGAGATTACCTGAAATACATGCCCAAGTTCACTAGGGAAGGAGACTTAACTGTTGAAGAGAACCTGGCTGCTTTCTACAGTTATGCAGACAACCTCAATATTGAAAATGAGGATGTCTTGATGAGAGTTTTCGTCCAGAGCCTGGATGGTGAAGTGAGAAAGTGGTTTAGAGGATTGGCCCCAGGATCTATTGCTGGGATTGAGGTTTTGGATAGTGCTTTCCTGAGGTAGTGGGGAGATAGGAAGGACTTCATGTATTACATGACAAAATTCAGGTCTTTGAAAAATATGGGAGGAGAGTCGGTCTCTGGCTTCTCCAAAATATTTAACAAAATGTATAATAAGATTCCTGCAGAGATAAAGCCCTCAGAAGCCTCTACCCAAATTTCCTATGCTGGTGCATTTGACCCTGATTTCTGCCTTTTGCTGAGAGAAAGAAGAGCCACCTCCTTAGCCCAAATGCAAGATGCAGCCATAGAAGTGGAATCCAATGTATTAGCAGCTGACAGACTGAGAAACAAGGCTGACGCAGACAGAAGAAAAGGGAGGTCAGAAGCCTCAACTTCTGGATCATTGGCGCCTCACCCTCAAGTGGATGAACTGACCAAGATGGTGAAGTCTCTGTCTGCAGAGATGGAGAGGATGAGGATGGAAGGGAGGCAGGCATATAAAGGCCCTCATATCGTTGAAAACAAGGGAGGTTACAAGAGGCCAAATAATTTTACTCCCCCGAATGTGCAGAAAGAGAAGGGAAGAGACAGAGAAGACCAGAAGATTCAGGCCCCTTTTCAAAACAATTTTGTGACTGAGGGGGGAGAAAGAGAATCAGAGGAGCTTGATCCTGAAATCCATTGCATTGGAGACACTCCTCCTTTTCCTCATCTTACTCAATCTGCATACGAGGAGTCTCTCATGGACCACCAACTGAATGAGCTAAGCAAGGGAGACAAGGCTAGTGGTGGCCGAGGTAGGTACAACCTAAGGTCTGATAAAAAGATGGCAGCGCCTGATATTCCTCAGTAGTCCATTAGAGCAGAGAGACCTTCTAATGAAGAAGAAAATGATCACAGAGGTAAGAAAGCTCACCCACCCTCCCCCATTGTCCATAATCATGTTCCTGAAATAAAAGAAATTCCAAAGCCTACATCTTCTTTTAATTTTGAGCATGAGATTCAAAGGATCAGAATCCATGTGCCCCTCACTGAGTTGATTAAACATGGTGAATTTAAAAAATGCTTCTCTGAGCTTTTACAATCTGAAGCCTCATGCCTTCCCTCAGACTCCATAAACCTCCAAGACAAAAAGCCATCAATTGTCCTAGGTCCCATGGTAGAAGATAGAGATGACTCATCCCCTCCCTTCTACACCTCCTTGAACATACATGACAAAGTGCTGCACAACTGTTTGATGGATTCAGGGGCCTCTCACAACCTCATGCCCAAAACTGTCATGGAAGAGTTGGCACTAGAAGTTACTAGAGCCTATCATGACCTCTATTCTTTTGACTCTAGGAGAGTTCAGTGTCTTGGAGTGATCAAAGACCTGGTTGTGACCCTGTTTCAACTGCCCATGAAAAGTGTGGTCATGGATATCGTAGTAGCCGATGCCCCCCCCAAGTTCGGAATGTTTTTATCAAGATCTTAGATAAAAAGACTGGGGGGAACCTTGCAAATGGACCTCACATATGCTACTATCCCAGTGTTTGGAGGAGAGCACAAAAGACTGTACAGGGAAGCTCAATTGGCCTATATAATCAGTGATGAAGCCAACCCCACCAACCATCCTATTTTTTCCTTAGACACTAATTTAGGCTCCAGTTTACTGCATCTCACCCATGCCCCAGAGCCGCCTCTGAGACTTAGTAAACAACCCACTGTTTCCCCTGAAGTTCCTCTCTCCATCACCCCAATCTGGAAAATGTTTTTTGATGGAGCCTGTTCCCGAGAAGGCGCTGGAGCTGGAGTAGTTTTTGTGTCACCTCCTTAGGAAACCATATCTCTGTCATACAAATTAGAATTTGAAGCTACCAACAATGTGGCAGAGTATGAGGCTCTTTTTCTGGGACTAAGGGCTGCGAGGGAAATGGGAATTCAAGAGATAGCAGTGTTCGGTGATGTAGAGTTGGTTGTCCAACAGGTCAGAAACGCTTATCAAGCTAAGCATCCTCGACTCAGGAGTTACAGGAATGAGGTCTGGGACCTTGCTGATAGTTTCTTCTCGGCATTTAATATTTCTTTCATCCCAAGAGAGGAGAACACCTTGGTGGATTCCTTGGCTGCATCGGCTAGCAATTTCAAAGTACCTCTGCCACCCAAATTCAGATATGACATGGAAGTAAAATACAGACCCTCCATACTTGACAACTTCAAACATTGGAAGGTATTCGAGGATGATCTTGAGGTCAAGAGGTTCTTGGAGACTGTTGAGGAATTTTCAGAAATGCACATAGACCAAGATGCTGTCCCAGAGGAAGAGACCGATGGGGGTAATCTTCTAAATAAGATTGTAGGGCGTGACATTGTACAACTTCCCAGCAACCATATTCCCAGGGGACTCATTCCCTTGGAAAGTATTTTTGATAGTAATGATGTGTCTGTAAAAGGAAAGGTCTCGGAGGAGGACATTGATACTATTCAGTGCAACATTGGAACTGAGAATGAGCCCAAGTATTTCAAATTGTCAAGAAGTCTGACAGGGGAGCAGAGGTCTGAATACATTGGACTCTTAAAGGGATTTTATGATGTGTTTGCCTGGACCTACGAAGACCTCAAAACCTATGACACCTCTGTCATCGAACATAAAATCCCATTAAAGGAGGAGGCAAATCCTTTCAGGCAGAAGCTGAGGCAGATTAATCCCATGCTGCTGCCCATCATGGAGAGAGAAGTGAAGAAGCTGCTTCAAGCTCAGATCATCGTTCTGCTAAGATATTTGGAATGGGTGGCTAATTTGGTGCCAGTAAGGAAAAAGAACGGAGAGATCCGACTCTGTGTAGACTTCTGAAACCTGAACAGAAGCTCATGAAGGGATAACTACCCCTTGCCGAAGATGGAACATATACTGTAGAGGGTGACAGGAGCTTCCAGGATGTCCATGATTGATGGTTTCTCTAGCTACAATCAGGTCTCTGTTCTTCCTGAAGACAGGGAAAAGACAACGTTCACCACTCCATGGGGCACGTTTATGTATGCTAAGATTCCCTTTAGACTAATGAATGCGGGGGTGACTTTCCAGCGTGCCATGGACATAGCTTTTGTTGGGGAAAAAGACAAATTTGTGGTCGTTTATCTGGATGACATCACAGTATTTTCGAAATCTGATGTAGAACACCGTCGTTGTCTCAGGAAAGTTTTCTTGAAATGCAGAAAGTTTGGCATTTCATTAAACCCCAAGAAATCCTTATTTGCCATGCAGGAGGGAAAATTGCTAGGCCACATAGTATCAGTGGATGGAGTCAGGAATGATCCCAGCAGAGTTGAGGTGATACAAGCCTTATCGATCCCGAGGTCTAGGAAGAAGGTCCAATCTTTCCTCGGTAAAATTAATTTGCTAAGGAGGTTTGTGCCTAACTTTGTTGAGGAGGTAAAGCTTATAACAACCATGTTAAAGAAAGAAAATGAAGTAAGGTGGACCCCTCAATCGCGACATTCCTTTGAAAAAATCAAGAAGGTCCTAACTGAAGCTCCTGTGCTGATCAGTCCTGATTACTCAAAGGATTTCCTTATTTTCTCCTTTGCCTCACCCGAAACAGTGGCTGCTTTTCTATTACAGACAAATGACAGTGGGTTAGAACAGCCTATTGCTTACTTTAGCCGAGCATTAAGGGATGTCGAAGTCAGGTATGACACTATGGAGAAACAAGATTATGCTCTAGTGAAAGATCTCAAATCTTTTAGAACCTATATCCTGCAGTCGAAGATCATCGCCTATGTACCCTCGGCTACTGTTAAAGATATTGTTATTCATCCTGACATAGACGGGAGGAGGAGTAAATGGATAGCCAAAATCTTGGAGTTCGACCTGGAAATAAGGCCCACCAAGTTGATCAAAGGGCAAGGTTTAGCCAAACTGCTGGCTGAAGCAAATTGCCAAGCTTTGGGGATAAGTTTCATCAATGAATGCTCAGGTATTCAGAAAGATCAATTATCTGACATAGATCATCAAAAGGAGCCCACATTGGCTCAATGTCCTTGGTATAAGGACATCATATACTTTTTGCAGGAGCTGCAGCCTCCAGATGGCCTGCAAAAAAGCAAAGCCAGAGATCTAAAGCTCAAAGTTGTCAGGTACTGCCTAATCGATCAATTATTATATTAGAAAGACCCCCTGGGGGTGCTTCTAAAATGTATAAGTCCCCTAGAGGCTGAGAAGGTCGTAGCTGAATTTCACAGCAGCCTGTGTGGGGGGCACCATTTCTAGAGAGCCACAGCCCACAAAATCCTCAAGGCTGGATACTACTGGCCTACCATGTTCGCTGATGTCTGCAAAAGGGTCAGAGCCTGCATCAATTGTCAAAAATTTGTAGGAAAGAAGCAACTCAGGTCTTTGCCGTTAAAGCCAGTGGTGGTTTCAGGGCCTTTCCAGCAGTGGGGCCTAGATTTTATTGGAGAAATTCACCATCCCTCCAATGGGCAGCATAGGTAGATCCTGACTACTACAGATTTCTTTACCAAATGGATTGAAGCTGTCCCCACCAGGAGTGCTTCCCACAAGGTAATCATTGGATTCTTGGAGGACATTGTCACTGATAATGCAGCTGCTTTCGGGTCTGAGCCATTGGCCAAGTTCTGTGAGCAGTTTAGGATTAAGCTGATTCACTCCACCCCATATTATCCGCAGGGCAATGGTTTAGCAGAATCCTCCAACAAAAGTTTAATAAGAATCATCAAGAGGCTGTTGGAAGACAATCAAAGGGCTTGGAACTCGAAGCTTAAGTTCACCCTATGGGATGATCGGGTGACTACAAAGAGAGCTACAGGCCTCTCCCATTTCCAGTTAGTCTATGGAGCCAAAGCTGTTTTCCCTTCTCAGCTAGCCATCCCTTTAGCGAAATTCCTCCAGAACTATCAGGAGGAGCCTGATGACATGATCAAAAGGATTCATCAGCTAGTAGAAGTCCAACAAGCTAGGGAGCAGACATTGGACAGTATCCAGGACCATCAACAGAAAATCAAGCAGGTCTTCGATAGGAAGGCCAAGAAGGAGCAGTTCCAGGTGGGAGACCTGGTATTGAAATGGGATGATCCTAAACAAGATAAGGGAAAACACAACAAATTTTAAGCCTTGTGGATTGGACCTTTCATAATCTCCGAGGCTTTCTTAAACAACACATACAGGTTGCGAGATTTGGAAGGTGAAGAGGTTTTCAGCAGCCCAGTAAATGGGCATTTCCCAAAGAAATGTTTTGTTTGAAGTCTCAAATAACTCTTTTGTCTGTAAATATTGTCCTTGTTGTTTCTTAGTTCTTTTCTTTTTGTTTTTGCGGCCTAATAATGACTCCATAGACCAACGGAAAGGCGACTGGAATTGCAGAAGGAGTTCTTAGAGCATCACAGGGACGGCTCTATCCCCCATGGAGCCTACTGTTAGTAACAATTGTGGTATTGGGATTTTAAAGGGTAAGAAGGCCGAGACCTTTCGAGTCTCGAAAGACCGATGGGATCCTAGCCATTGATCTTGGCAGGATGCGTGTCAGACATTAGAAGGAGAGTCGGGATTTTTGTCCATCGCAGGATCGAAGTTTCTGAAGGCAGGGAAATCTTACATGAGTAAATCGTGATGCGCAATTGCCCGACTGAATTAGATCCTTCCGTCAGCTGTGGCACGTGGCGAGAGATCCTGCAGAGTCAGGGATCGGGGATATGAAAGTCCCATGCACATGACAACAAGAATCGCGATATCCCGATACCTGATTTCTCGACGTAGCTACGAATCATAGTGGAGGATAGGTGTCAGAAGGACAATCCATGTAGGAAGGCAACACCAAGTGGCATCGGCACATCGCAAACTCGGATGTTCATAAGTTTGAGCGGAAAATATTTGCGCGTAGAGTTGCGAGGTCGCGAGAAGCGATGTCCTGGCAGTCACCAGATTAGTGTGTGGGACCGAAGGAGAAAATGGAATACAGGTGGTAAGCTTTTGAGTCAAGGAAGGGGTCGTTGACATGTCAATGGCCATGAGCCATCAGGGATCGGGGAATCACAAATCCGAAGGACGTGTGAACATTGACCTCGCAAACCCCAAAGCTCCGATGGAAGGATATACGGCCGCGAGAATGTGGTAATGGTCACTTGGACCAGGGTATAGTTAGGGGGCTAGTGCACAAGGAGCCATCGACAATCAAAGAATCGCGACTCCCAAGCACTTGTGTATCGAGGCATCAAAAATGCCGAAACCCCGACGGAGGTTCAGAACGGGTCACATAAGAGGTGGTCATATGGATGATAGTATAGCCAAGAGGGCTAACCCATGCACGCGCTCATCGGAGAATCAGTGATCGGGAATTCAAAGGGTCAAGAAATCTTGATAGAAGGAATCGTGAAACCCCGATCCCCGATACAGAGTCAGGGATGACCATGGTCAGGTGCTGAAGGCCGTGAAGAGATTGGAAAGGACCTTTGGATCGGGTTGTTGTAGTAGTGTTTCCCAAGGGAATTCAAGGGGCCATTTCAGCTCAGCAGAAAAGGATAAGGAACGTAGGTGAAGCCTTGTGTCACCCATTTATTGCAGAGTATGGAGGTTTCGGTCGGCGTTTACCCAGGAGGGTCCCTTTGTACGGATTCTCTGCAGAAAGGTCACACCGAGTCTTCAACTCGCCAAGAGAGCCTGAGCACGCCAATTCAAACATTAAAAGAGGCTCAACTACNTGACGCGAGCCATGCTGAATTGAAGAAGCATATGACAGGAGTCCAGAGGACAGATTTGATTGAGGAAATGACCCCCCATTAAAAGTCCTGAGATACTGTTGCCAGGCGGATTTTGGCTGAAGTATATGTAGGCATTTTTTCCAGTTTGTAAGCTATCGATGGTTGAGCAGAGCTCCCGGGTTGTAAAGTTTTAATGAAGCATTGTTGTTCTGGATATATATGAACTTTGGAGACTTATTGCCTTATGAATTCCAGTTTCTTTCACGTCTTCATTTTAACTGTGTTAGAGCAGCTTGGAATTGGAGGATCTAGTCGAGCTGTAGCTATTATAGGATGATGTTGTAATTGATCACTGTAATAGTTACAGAGCCTCTAATCAGTTCCTGTGATTTCTTTGACATTGAATGACTTGGAATTGGAGGATCCAGTCAAGTCCTTATTCAGTTTCTCGAAACCCTGAAACCAGGAGGATCCTACTTTCAGAGTTTTTCCCCTACAAACCGCTGCAAGCCTATTGCCCAGAGTTGTTTGTTCATCTTTTCCTAAGTCTTCCACCTGCTCATATTTAAATCAACCCACTGGATGAAGTTAGGATTCCGGACCTCCTCTGTTCTTTACGTACCAGACTCAGTCCCTGAGTTAGAGTGATAGCTCCTAGAGCCATTATCTCCATCTAATCACCCTTTATAAAAAAATCGTGACATAAGACTGATGGGCGTTGGGTTCTGCTCCTGCAAGCAATCCAGGAGTGACTTCTGATGCTAAGAACTTTGTCACTTCACTTTATTATTTAAATAATCCTCTTTGATTTTGTCACTTCACTTTATTATTTAAATAATATTTTCTTTGCAAGCACTTGTACTTCTTTGGCTTTTGGGGCTTCAAGCCAACATATGAGGGTCCTCCAACTTTGTAAGGAAATAACTCTCAAACCGTGAGGAGTTATGTGACGTTCCACATACCACCAGAAATGGATTGACAAGCACTATCCATCTAGGATAGTTTCACTAAAAAATTCATTGATCTTCATCTAATTATTTCACAATCAAGCATGGGTTCTCTAACCATACTACTAGGATAACTCAACTACAAAGCATCTTCCCGTGAGGGATATCACCATAAGGGGACCACTTTGGATTTCATCCATTTGTACAACCATGACCTTTGGAGTTCACTGCAAATCGTCTTTCCATGAGGGATTTCACCACAAGGGGACCACTTTTGAGTTCATCCATTTGTACAACCATGACAAGACAATAATGAGTCATATTTACATCAATCCAAATGAAACTCATTGATCCATATTCGTCTATGCATTCGACTATGATTCCTCTTGACATCAATCCATTGACATCAAGGTCAATACATGATCCATGAATCAAGGTCAATACATGATCCATCAATCACTATATCAATATACTATGACAAGACATTGTTCCTTTGACATCAATCCTTTGACATTAATGACAACATGATCCAACATAAGTTTGAAGAAAAAATTCATAGAGAATTGATTTCGGATTGGCCAAATTTTAAGTTATAGTGCATCCATGGAAAAAATCAAAAGAAATTGAGTGGAATTGGGAAAAAGCCCCAATTTATGTTGTTAAATTCGTGGGAAATTTGAGAAATTTGGCCAAGTATTGAGAAAATATTAATTTAAATATCTATCCTAGCAAATTCAAACCCAAAATTGGTCGAATTTTAAGTTACAGGGAAGTCATGACAAATTGAATGAGATTGGCTGAATAAAATTCTTAATCAGTGAATGAATTTGGAAAAATTCATCCTAGTAATGTCAATTACAGTGATTTGTTGTTGCATAGGTTGAATTTGTGTTATAACAGTGACATTGAACAAAGTCTTAGCTACAGAATGTCCATGGTGAAAATCGGGGGAAATTTTGGCAAAAGCCCCATTTTTGGTAGCAGAATTCATGAGGAATTCATGCGCAGCAAAATGAAGGTGCGTAGGTGTTCTCACTAAAAATGTGTGATGCGTAGTGAAAATCTTGTGATGTGTGGAAAGTAAGGGTACACGGTTGTGCACACTAAAATTTGGTGCTACAAAGTACAAGTTGGGATGCACAGAAAAATATTGGTGCGTGGGTGTGTGCACTTAAATTTGGTGTTGTGTGATGCAGAGTTGGTATTGTGTGAAAAATAATGGTGTGCGAGTGTGCACACTTAAATTTGGTGTTGCACGGTGTAGAGTTGGTAATGCACGAACAATTATGGTGCACAGGTGTGTGCAGTTAAATCTGGTGCTATGCGGAGTAAAGTTGGTGAAGCATGGAAAATAATAGTGCATGGATGTGCGCACTAAATTTTGGCACTGCACAGTGTGGAATGGGTGGCACATGCATAATATTGGTGTGCACGGTGTGCACATTGAGTATTGGCAGAGCGTAGAGGACGTTTGTCGGTGTGTGCACAATATTGGTGTGCAATTGCTTACATGTTGAATATTCACGCCACACGAAGACTTAATTAATGATGCACAAGGATCAGTGCATAGTGTGAGTGCACTAAACCTTGGAATTGTGCGGCGTGAAGGGTGCAATGCATGCAAAATATAATCATGTGACAAAAAAAAATTGCGTGCAATAGGTATTAGTGCATGAAACCAAATTTGTGTGTGGTAGATGTTGGCATGCAGGACAAAAGTAGTGCACACCAGATATTAGTGCGATAGAGAAGTGGTCGACACTAGTTATAGGTGCACAGTACATTCAATACCTTATGGAATTGTTGCAAATGATCAATATGGGTGTACATTTTCAAATTGATGCCCATGAAGTCGTTTAGATGGTCTACAACAAAAAAAAACCAGTGAATTTATGTGACATTTTATACTGTTTGAAGGTCATCTTTTTGCAGTGCATTTTTGAGTCCGTAAATGTTGGACACACCTACCACACCTAGAGGGGGGGTGAATGAGTG
>CBVK0100096466.1:0-13557 GCA_900067695.1 Picea abies | reverse complement strand
TAGATGTATTTTAATAGGTATTTTTTTTAGATGATTAGTTTAAATTGATTAATTTATTCAAAATAATATACATAAATTTGAAAACATTATGTGAGTTTCTTTATAAAAAAATTTCTTAAAATATTCATATATATATATATTTTAATATTCATCCAAATGTTAAATTTAATTACAATTATGTAATTACAATAATAATAAAACAAATGTTTAATACTAAATTGTAAAAAAAAATTCATTTAAATTTAATTTATTTTTCAAAACTCCAAAATAAATAACTTTAACTTTTTTTAAAAAGTCCAAAATAAATATTTGATATAATGTTGTGATGTAAAATCAAAAGATTTACCAAAACATTGTTAGTGAAACATGAAATGTGGATTTGAAGGATACATTTATTATGATCCTTAAAATTTAATCTCTTTTTTCCAATTGAAAATTTGCACAATTATATTAAGATAATATAATTTTTACAACCCGAAAGTATCAATATTTGCAAGTGTAAACTTGACTATCCTGACTACCAATACATGTTTTTTAAATTTTTTATGCAGTCTTCACAATCGTCCATAGGAGATGCCAGAAATAAATATCCAAAAGATAAGGAGAGAGCCCAAAATAAACCATAGAAGGATAAATTAACCGAAGTGCTAATCTCCACAAAATGGAGCTGCTAACCTCCTCCCACCAAAAAACAAAGGTCCAAAGGCTGACCCACAGGAACAACACAAAATTAATATATATTAATCTAACTAATAGGTCCCGCCGAAGCTCCCATCCAAAGATGAAGAGAAATGATACCTTCAGGTGCTAATAATGTCTTCTTTGACAACAAGTCCATTTTAATGTTGTATTCCCGGAAAATATGAAAATCTGAACAGTTGTAAACCTGTTAACCAACATAGCTGTTCTATGTTTCCAACCTTATAAAGTAGACACCTGTAAGAAATTTTTGCAATTTAGCCAATATATAATTATCTTTGAGTCACACAGGATTTGTATCTTGTGAATATTTAAGTGATCTGCTAAAAAAAGGGTTACCCATGCACCCAATAACTCAACCTTTGTGTTAGTCGCTTTACCACAGTTGAAAAACCACTTATAAACCTTGTTTGGAGATAATATGATGGTACCTCCAGCTCCACTACAAGTACCTTGGTTCTGAGCAGAACCATCAAAAAATGCCACAAGATAAATAGGAGGGAATTTCGGGTTGAATCTTTGTTTAGTGGTAGTGCACAATCTTTCCTCGGGCTTTTGCAATGCTCCCAACACTTTAATAGAAACTGCATGAACTGATGGTTCTTTTCCTTCAAATAATACTGCATTCCTTTTTAGCCAAATATGCCAAACAAAGAGAGCTGTCAGACTAGCAAACTTTGTTTTGTTATCCAACCAATTTGTAAAACAAACATCGAGATTTGCACCTTCCCACTTATCCTTGAATTTTTTAAAGGCACTAATTTTAATCCAAGTTTGTTTGGTAAAATTACGGTGAATGAAAAGATGAGCATTATCTTCGCTGGAATTTTTACATAAATGACACATTCCAGGCCCCAACCAACCTCTTTGTTGTAGAATTTTCCAAGTTAAAATCTTATCTGCCACCGCCAACCACAGGAACAATTTGATTTTAAGTTGTATGTTCCCCTTCCAGATACGCCTGTGCCAATTTTTTATGCGTTGGAAGTTCTGAGTGGAAATAATAGCCTTGTAAACATTCTTTGTGTTTAAAATTCCAGTTGAATCACCTCCAGTCCAAATGATTTCATCAATATATTTCGATAAAAAAATGTTGGAGGCTTGAAGAGCCCTCTTATATTTGTCCCACTCCACGACTAAACTACCTGTAAGTTTCAGATTGACGATGTTATACCAAGTAGGGAGAATATAAACCAATTCCTGTGGCTGCCAAGCCTGAGCTAGGACTGTGATCCGATTATGATTTAGTTCATGAATAAGGGCATTGGATAAGAAATAGTCCTCTCCCAGCCCCAAAATTCCGTCTCTCCCAATTTCCACCTGATAACCATTACCCGGCTTCCAACTAAGCCAATTAGTGATCATAGGAACTACCTTAATGAGATTAGTCCAAATTTTAGAGGCCGAAGGATATTTGAAATTCTTAGATTTTAGCCAACGTATCACTGATAGGTGAGGGAAATAATTTTCCTTTATAATTTTTTTCCACAGTCCTTTTTTTGTGAGCACCCTCCATAGAGTTGATGTTGCCAAACCTTTGTTGAATGAATGTATGTTGTGAAAACCCCATCCTCCCGAGATTTTTGGATGAGCCAGTAACTCTCAACGACAGAGGTGGTAATGTTTAGAACTAGGGATGATTTTAAGGATGGAAATTTATTTTAAAATGTTGAGACCTTGGCGAATCTTACTAATCCTTCGTATTCCAACTATAAGTGTTTGGCGATATTTTTGTAAAAATATTCAAATTTCTAAGGATTTTATATAGTTTGTATAAAATTTTGGCAATTTTTAAGGTAAAATAATTGTATCCTATAGATTTTGGGCGAATAATTTTTAGAATAGTGAATCTGTTTTTGGGAAAAACCATGGAAAATTAGCCCATTAGCGAAATTTAGCCCCTAAAATCATCCATGTTTAGAACCAATAGTCCCATTCCATAAAAAAATTAAAGTGTAAAATTCTTAAACAATTGAGGATAGACTGAGGGACTGAGGCTAGTGAAAACCAATACACTGGTTGACTTTCCAAAACGGCTTTGCATAAAGTAAATCTTCCTCCCAAAGATAACCACCTGTAACTCCAGTTATTAATCTTCTTCTCCGCTTTAGTTAATAACCACTGCCAGTCTTCAGTTTTCTGGATGCCTAATTTTAAAAAGTACCCAAGGTATTTATTTGAAACCATTGGAAAGATCAATGAAATTGAATGAGGGAATTTGCTTGAACGGGCTCAATTCAGCTTCCGACAAACCAAACGTATGAACCATCGACTTAACAAGATTTAGCATTAATCCTGTAACCAAACAAAACTTATCAATTAGGAGAATAATCACCTTCCATTCCTGGAGAGAAGCATAAGTTAGAAATAAAAAATCATCAACAAAAAACAAATGAAGGATTTTCACGAGTCTCGAAACTTTAATTCCAATTAAAGACCCTTCTCTTTGACTTTTTTTCAGTAGCAAGCTTAAGGTCTCCATCATCAAAATAAAAAGTAACGGTGACAATGGGAACCCCTACCGAACACCTCTTCCACTCTCGAAAAAATTCATTGCCTCCCCATTGACAAGAACAACCATAGACGTCGAGTTCACACAGGCCATTATCCAATTTTTCATGGCCACTCCAAACCCTACTTGTAGTAAAATCAAGTGCAGGAAATCCCAATCAACATGATCATAATCTTTTTGAAGATCGAGCTTTTTTATTTCCCTTTTTTATGCTATGAATACACTCATGGGCTATGCCTATAGCATCATGAATTTGCCTTCCCTCTAGGAATCTGAACTTCTCTGCTGAGAGTGTCTTTGACAGTACAGGTTTGATCCGGATAGTTAAAACTTTTGAGATAATTTTATAGACAAGATTGCAAAGATAAATAGGTCTAAAGTCACCAAAAAGTTGAGGATTGTTAATTTTGGGAATAAGTGCTAGAAACGTAGAGTTTATTGAACCTCATTGACATGCATTCCATAGTTGAATGAATGACTTCATGACACGATTGAATAAATTTATATTCTGAAAAGAATGTGAGTGCGTTTTTTGGTACGACATGATGACTCACTTTTGTCTTAACTATATTTGAAAGCTGTCGAACACAGAAATTGAAGTAAGTTGGCAATTGATATTCGACGCACCCTTACAATTGCACGGAAATTTTATAAGTTTTTTGTGTAACTGTTTTTATGTATAACTGTTTTAAGTAATGGTTTTTTTCACTAGAATTATCTATAGGAATTTTGTTGTTTAAAATCCATTTTTGAATGTTGTAATGGATTCAGTATTATGAAGAATATTTAGGGCACTCTGATTATACAGAAATAATAACTTAAATATATGGATCTAATAATTTCTAGCAGATTAGCAAATGTCCCCTAAAAATATGGGGAGTCATTTGTAGAACATTTAGATTAAGACAATTTCTACTGGGAGATACTTTGGACAAGGTTTCTATTCTTCATGTAAATCAGGTTTAGAAGATTTTGTGATCTTGAGGTAGCTAAATTCTAGCAGGTCTCTTATGGGTAAAAATATTGTAAGTGTGAAATAGTTGTGTATTTTTAAAAATTGGGTAAAAATATTGTAAGTGTGAAATAGTTGTGTATTTTTAAAAATGATCTTTATTCAAAAAGATTTAAATAGATAGATAAAGAGGCATATAGATTGTAATGTTCTAAGTTTTGGTATTTTTCACTGGTCGTATAAATCTGAGAAAAAATGCAATTTTATGTTGTTTAAATTGTATTTATGAATGTATAAATGGTTATACAAACTTAACCACTCAAATTTGAATATTAAACAATTTCTCACTAAATTTAAACTAAAATTAAATATATAATATACTCAGTCAAAACTTAAAATGCTTATTAAGCCTATACCTATTGGCAACATCCACATTAATCATTCTTTTAATGAAGAATTTTGGATGGATAAACTAGATTCATTAAAAAGGGAATATTCTTAGTTGTCACACAAATTGAAGGGCTCTCATTTCATATGATATCATCGTTACAGCTCAAAAAACAAGCCCGAGAGAGTTTTACTATGAGTAATTGCCCAAATCCATTAAAATGAATGCACAGATTGTGTTCAAAGTTTCAAAGTGTTTGGAGTTATTGCATCTAAGGACACATGAGGAATTCTTCTGTTAACATAGACGAATAGTTCATCCTCATTATGGTTCATTATGGTTCATTATGGTTGGTGAATGGTTTTCTTATGTGCTTTCAATTTTGATTTATGTGTTTGTGATGGTTTTTATTTTTATTTTGTAGGGCTAGTTGTATTATTGGACTATAGAATTTTAGGGCTTGTCTTTTATTTCTTATTTTCCATATTAGAAAGGTGCATCATTGTTCCTCTATGATTTCATAGTTTATGCATATCATTGTCATTGTTTATATATTTAATTTTTAAACTTTTGAGGGGAGAAGTCCATGGCTATGAATAGAAACTGAATAAATCCAGGCCCTTTAAACACTTCAATAGACAAAATTTGGAAAGAACAATTATGTAAACATAGTGAACATGATGAAGGTGAAAACAATGGTAAGAAAGGAATACATCGATGGGAAAGAGTATATTGTAAGCATAAAGATGGAGTCTATATCTCCAACCTACCTTATAGACTATAGCTCCATTCACACATGCTAGAAAAAAATTGTAAATATATTATTAGTCCTTGCCGTAGGCATAGAGGGAGTATATCGATCGATAATTCATTGACCTCATATTATATTGTCCATTGACCACAAATTTTTCCATATTATCTATTGTTGGAACTAGGGAACTGAAAAAACTTTTTTTTATATAATAAAAAATACCATATTTTTCATGATCTGATTGGACAACGGATTGGAGGTCTTATTGCTTGCTTTGCTATTCCAAATGTTATATATGTTGGCATATCCAAAGTATTTCATCGTATATGTTCTTTTTGAATCATATATTTTCTTATGCATTGGTCGAAGGTGGATTAATGCTAGCATTAGTTCAAATGTTTGCTTTAGCATTTTTTGCTAGCTAGAATACATTCTCTAGCATATTACTATGTGTGATTTTTTCTTTATTCTTGCGTAGTTCAAGAGAACAGGCCTTCCATGCTACATTTTTTTATTAAATGTTTGCACAGGACTACGTCGTTCGATGGTTCTGACAGTATTAAGTGTTTACCTAACAGGTCTGGAAGTCTTAAATGTTTATTGTACAGAGGCATTGCAATACAGTTTCACTCCATTTTTTTGATGGTGTTGTTTGCAGTGAATTTGTGCTGAATTGTTCTCCGCTGGCATCAGTGGTTCAGTGGTCAATGCTTGTTCACTGGTTCGTTCCATGATCCTTTTTCTTATTTGATTCAACTTTGCAAAGTTGAGGTCCTGCAGTGTAGTTGGACCTCTTCATGGTTGTTTACTGGTTTGTTGTTCTTCAACATTGCAAGATGTTGGACCTATTTTTGCGTTTTGTAGTTTTTGGGGTTGAGTTGTTGTCATCCCTCATTGATGGGTAAGTTTCTGTTCCATCGTTTCGTTGGTATTTTCCAATGGTGGGAGTCCCTGCCTTGAAATTCTGTTGCAGACCATCTTTCTCTATGCTCTTAATTTTTGTTCTTGGAAACCATGCATCTTCATATGCCGGTTGCCACGTCCATAGCTATTTCAGAAATTGCAATGCAGAGGGATTTTCAAAAATTAGTTCGAAGTTATCACAAATGCGAACCATCCACTGAGGTGTACAGACAGGGAATGATTTTATTCTGTGGGTTGGAAAACTGTGTCCAGTTGTTGCCTTTGTCCTATCCTTTGTATTTTGCAGAACTTTCTTCTGGATCTGAGAAGCTTGTAGGATGCACGCCATGAATAGGTTCAAATTGATCTTTTTGCTGAGTAAATTTATGGTGTTATTTATTTGCGTTGTTTCTTTTTGTTTGGTTTACTTTCCAATGTGGGTTTGTTTTCTTGTCATCTTCTATGGGGACTAGGGGGATTGAATTTGACAAGAATAAGGTTGAAATATACATATGGGGATTGGTACCTAGTTCCACGCTTGTAGTTTTCCTATTTTTCTTTCCTTTTTTTTTCCTACTTTTATTATTTTTTTCCCCTTTTCTCTATTTTAATGCAAACTGAAAGTATCTAACAAACAAATTCAAAATGACAGTTCAAAAGATGAAATAAGTAATAGATGTTGACTCATATGAAATAGATACACACTCCATTATACATGACAACATTGACAAGGTTTTGCATAACAATGGGATTTTTAGACTGGATGCATTCTCGTATACTGTAGGGGATTTCCTTTTCGATGCATTTCAGGTTCTATTGCATTTCCGTTATTCCTTGACCAACCTGCACAATGGATTAATAGATTATTTCCTGGGCTATTTAAAAAATGGCAACGCTGAGGCATTGGATTCACATTAATATGAACTAGAATCTGATTTTCTTTGGCAGTTGCATGAAATACATGATGTTGCTACATATTTTTCAAAGATGCGATTGTCTACATCTCCAATTCTGCCTGCACATGAGAGGGGACTTTGGGGAGATACATTTTGTATATGGTGGTTGTCTAACTGGATCAATATATCAATTGGAATATGGTCATTGACAAGAAAAACAAGATATCTACTATTCAACAAAACTGCATCTGACAATCCATATTGCATCTTGTTCCATGATCCCAATGCTATCAGTGGTCATTATGAACCACCACTGTATATAAAAATTTCCATATGCAATGTTGAAGAAGCTCATATTTACTTGTCCCTCATTTTCAAAGACCTTGAATCACAGTGGAAACGAATTATGCATCGCATAGAATGCCATGGTTTATAGCTAGCAAAAACTATTGTGTCTAGCTATGGAGATAGTCTATTCAATGAAAATTGTTGTTTGATAGCAGTGGAGTTTGATGTGCATTCGTTGTGGATTTACATTGTACAGTCCTTTTGCAATGCAATTATAGGTGACAACCAACAGGGTTTTAGGTGCTTGCATGAGCACCTTTCACCATATCTCCTAAAAAATATGCTGGCAATTGGAAGTTGGAAAGAATACCTTGTAAACATGGTGATGCCATATGAAAAAGGGAATGTGGAGGGTTTCATATACTGTTTGCAATGGTTGTCTATCATGTTCTAGGTGTGGTTTTCCTTGCCATATGGTACTGTCCATTCCTAGTCTATTGATTCAAATTAGGATCGAACAATTGACATCCTCTCGTTGAAAAAAGATACCACACATATCCATTATGAACCTTTGCTTGGACATATCAGTGGTTAAGGGTTGAATGTCCATGCTAGACAAACCACATCAAATATGCATACGCGTCGCATTCTTTTTAGTGAGAATGAAACTCCTCCCAGTTGCGATATGGCCATATAGGGCTTGAACAAAAAATCCAAGAATGAAATTCATCACAGTTGTGATGAGGCCATACAGGGCTTAAACAAAAAACATAGAGTAAGTTATCACAACTTGAAAAAAGTTATGTGTAAAATTAGTCCCAATTGTGATGAGGCCATACACCCCTTAAACAAAAAACATACATTAAGTTATGACAACCTGAATCAGAGTGAAATTCATCCCAGTTGCCATCAGGTCATCGTGCCCTTGGACAACAAATGTAGAGTAAGTTACCACAACTTGAAAAAGGTCATGCACGAGAGAAAAAAATACATTGCTATGCTTCCTTTTAGAGAGAAACTCACATATCACAATCTAAAGAAATTTGTTCATGCACAATAGAATATAAACAGGTACAATCACATATCCCAGAATGGTCATGCAAATGTCACATTTTGTTGCCTAGAAGCAACACCATGCACTACTACCAATGAAAACCAACAAATACCTTCTACTCATACTTCCCTGTGAAAGAAAAATGCAAGACAGATGTACATGAAACAAATTAAAGACACTCCTTCCATTGCATGTGGAATTTGTGAACAATTGAATTTCTCAAAAAATAGTAAGTCTTTCACGCCTGATTTTCAAGCAGAATACCTCCGCTTGACAGTCCATGATAAACCATTTTCCAGTGGAAAAATTTGTCTTCCATGCAAATGGTCGCTTGAAAATCGAAAACTTCCACAATTTGCAACCCCTAAGCAAATAATATGTAATACACCACTACCAGATGTAAGTGCACTTACGGAACTTGAGGAGAGACTTGTGTCTCTGCGAATTTCATTTTCACAAATCAGTACTTGGGGCTATAAATGACCCCAGATGGGCTTAACAGGATCAATTATTAATGTTCTTGTTCAGCTAGATGTTGTGCAAAAATCCTTGCCACAATTCATTAGCGATACAATGACAATTGATGTGGCTTTGAAAATACGCTTGTGATACAAAAATGTCTATCAGACAGGCAAAGTGTGTGTGCATGCTGTTATCAAAGCATTAAATAAATTATGTTCCAGGGCCCTGTTCAAAGCACATAACATTTGTATAAATGAGAACTAGAAAAATGTTCTTGCAGAAGAGGATGCCAACTCTGCAGAGACTCTAAAAAATTCTAGTGAATTTGATACAAGTGATGAATCATAGAATGAATCACCTGTTGAAACATTGATGCATGGATTCACTGATTCACAGTGCATTCATGACTTGCAGGACAAGATTGTCGAAATTACACCTACTGAGGGGTAGCGTCCACTTGGAATATTGAAGGACAAATTCGTCGAGGAAATGAACTTTCCAACACTCTTCTATGGAGATCCACATGCCAATGACATTTTAGAACGATTCAGTTATCATAAAATAGTCCGATGGGAGCTGCTACATTCAAGTGGTGACTTCTCCTGTCACATAACAATTTTGTTTTTCAAAACAATGCACATAATAATAGAGCAAGTTCTCTCCTGCATGTGGGTCCGAATAAGAAAAGGCCAGTTACAAGGAAGAAATTTGTTGGCCAAGGATGTCAAGTACAAAGTAAACCTAGAAAAAATTCTGAAATCTGATATTGGATACATAGATTTCAAAAACATTCACACCTCTCATGACTATTTTCAACAAAACAAAAAAACTATTTTTGCAGTGATCCAGAAATTGGGCCCGCCAACATTTTTCATTACATTTACAAGTGCAGAGCATTGCTGGGATCCATTGGTAACTTTCGTATCTGACCTGCATAGGAACATGAAACGTAAAAAACAAACTGATACACTGGAAAACAATCACATTGAATACCTTATAAGAAAAGACCCAATGACTTGTACTCGCTACTATAGACATAGAATAAATGCTTTGAGACAATTGAAATTCCATTATAAAAAAAAATTCGAAAAAATATCTGACTACTTTTTTGTGACTGAATTCCAGAATAGGGTAAATGAACATGACCACGCACTGTTGTGGATAGAGGGTGCACCATCCTATTGAGCTGACAACAACTCAGAGATCGAACAATTTGTGGAGAAATACATAACATGCAACATAGATCATTTGGATCCACAACTTGCCAAAGTTCATAGACATTACCATACAAGAATTTGTAGAAAAAAAAATCGCATTGCAGATACAACTTTCCCGTGTCGCTAATGAGAGCTACAAGAATCATAAAGCCACTTAGTTTAGAGGACAATGTTGTTGTTGAGAAATCTAAATCCTTGTTCACATTTCTAGAACAAGGAGAATTTGATGAGACGATGAGCTTCAATGTGTTCTTGACAGAGCTAAATCTATCAGAAGATTAGTACATCAAAGCCATACAATGTATGCTTAAGCAACCAACAATTTTCCTTAAACGAAAACTTTCCCATATTTAGAACAATAGTTTCTCCAAGAACATGCCAGTTATGTGGAAAGAAAATATAGATGCACAGTACGTTCTCAATGCATATGCTGCAACATCCTACTATACCTCGTATATGACAAATCTTGACAATTCTATGACAAGTGCATTCAGAAGAATACGCAAAGAACATGAAATAATTTATATTGATGCCATACAAATGATACACACACTTGGCAACACCTTGCTTAATCTTCAACAAATGTCTGCTAAGCAAGCAATTCACATTGCACTTTCCCTACCCCTCACTTGTAGTTCAAGAAAATGTGTCCTCATAAACACATCTCCACTTGAAAAATGCACATTTGTGCCTAAACCACCAGTTTTGCTAGAACAAGAGCCTGACAATTTAGAAGACGTGCTATGTCGCTCTATTGTTGATTATTACCTCTAGCATCCATCTCCTATTAGGCATATCTGCTTATCATAATTTGTATCACATTACAAAACAATGGTGCGCCCATATCAAAAAGAAAAAAAACCTCTGTGATATGGTTTGTCAAATACAATAAACATTCTGACTATGAAAACTATTGTAGAGAAAAATTGTTGTTGTACGTTCTATTCGATGAAAATGAAGAGACATAAAAACATAACTTCTCTACATGGGTGGTTGTGTATGTTGCCTCTGAGACTATAGTGCACAACAATGAAGCTATATTTACCTTAAGCCAACATGGGGTGATCTAGAAATTGCAGTTAATGAGCTAGAAAACCCTGACAATCCTGATGAGACATTCACAAACTGAAAAACAACCAGAACTCCTTGCGAGTCCTATGACTTACAAGAGGATTTGCCTCGTCCTCCAGCACGTGGAGGTGAAAAATGTATCAATATTGGGTTTCAAGTCACAAGACATCCTTTCCTAATTGAAAATAATGAATACCACAAAATAAGACGTTTGTTGAATCGAGAACAAAAAAAAATTGTAAAGGACATTGCTCTTTAAAAACGCTTGAACATGGACACTCATGTGCACTTGTTCCTTATAGGCGGAGTAGGAACAGGAAAGACATTCACAACGAAAGCACTGTTCCAAATTATTATACGAATCTATGATTCAAACCATTCCTCTGATCCTATGAAACCAAAGGGCCTAATAGTTGCATACATAGGAAAAGTTGCATATAATGCAGGTGGAACAACAATCCACTCTACATTTTTAATGCCTTTTAACAAGTCATAGTTTCTTCCACTTAGCAAGGAAATGTTGGATACATTGTCTAAGATTTATAAGGAACTCCAACTTGTATTTATAGATGAAGCATATTTGATTGGAAGTTGGTTCTTGTATTCCATTGACAACCAACTAAGAAGCATAAAACATGTGCACACAGAATACTTTGGAAACATTGACATGATATTCTGTGGGGATCTTTACCAGGCATAACCCATCCAAGATTTGTTGATATTTGAACAACCTACCGTTAACATGGAAACAGTGACACGTGAATTCTGGAGAGACAATATTAAATGCTTTGAATTGCATACTACAATGCGCCAGACAGATGAAACATTCATTACAATTTTGAATAGAATGCGGACAAACAACCAAACATATGATGACTTAACATATATCAATTCGAGGTGCTTGCATCTTGTACCAACAGACCCAATGTTCCCTTACCTGTTCTACAAAAATAAGGATGTTGCAATGCATAACATCCACATGCTATCGCTCATGCCTGGTGATGGTATCATCATCAATTCAATTGACCCAGAAGAAGACAACCATGGAAATGTGCCACGTCATGAACATACAACCACTTTACCTTTGCATCTTGTCCTCAAATTAGAAATGTTGGTTGAAATACATGCCTGTAAATATGATTCATGGGATAGCTTGGTCAATGGTGTAGATGGAATACTCAAAGGCTATACGAAAATAGAAAAACTTGATGTCCTTTGGATTAAGTTCCATGAACCGCATATATGCAAGAGACAAGCAAGCAAGTTTTCTTATCTATATAATTCAAACACTGGAAGCGATTGGACACCTATTTTGTGAATATCAAAGCCAATATCGACATCAGCAAAGACGGGTCGACTGAAAATTCTAAAACATTTTCCGATTAAACTTGCATGTGCATGTATAGTCCATAGATCACAAGGACTAACACTTGATAATGCTGCATTTCATCCTACTGGAATTCAAATACATGGAATTGTATACACAACATTGTCCCATGTCAGAAGCATAAACTCCTTGTATTGACTAAGTCCTCTTACAAAAGATAACTTCAAAGTCAAACATAAAGTTGATATTCAAATGGAATGACTCAGGACCATCGCAAAATGGGAACTACACTATGATTACCAATTCATACAAACAAATTCATTTGTATCAATTCTCTCACTTAATACACACAACTTAAATGCACACATGAATGATATACTCAATGACTATGATACAATGCAATCTGCTATTCTGTGCTTGCAGGAAACATACATGGCATTATGCATGTAGAACAAAGAATTCCTAAATCACAATTGCATATCAAGTTACATTACACATGGGGTGATGATATTGGTGAAAAAACATGTACCAATTTTGGAGCATATACATATCGAAGAAAAGAATGTTGAGGTGGTGCTTGAATTTTTTTTTTTCCATGAAACATAAATTGCGATACTAAATCTGTACACTGCTCCCCATGCAACATTCTCCAACATAGTAGATGTTATGTCCAAAGAATTGGGCCATTTCCATCTGAACGGACCCATTGGGCTTGTAGGAGACTTCAATATTGACATGCTACAAAATAATGGCAGAACAAAAGAATTGGAAAAGTACATGTGCACATATAGTCTCCGCTTTCTTTTGCACAACATAAGCCATTTGCAAAACACACTTATTGACCATGTGTGGTAGAAGGTGCCCATTCCTCAATACAATATGTTTATCTTTGACACATATTGGTTTGATCACGATACAATTGGTATTGCATTTGAATTATGAGATATACATCAAACATTTTGCAAAGTCATATTTCTATGTTTCGAAGCATATTTGTATAGCTTGTTGCAAAAAAAAAAAAAAAAAAAAAAAAAAAA
>CBVK0100096463.1:0-11016 GCA_900067695.1 Picea abies | reverse complement strand
GAATACTGAGAGGGTGGGGGGGATTAGTATGAGCACTTTATTATCACTTTTAACCACAATATGTAATCATTAACATCATCAACAATATATCATTCATATATCATGAGAAATATTTACATGGAAACCCAAATGGGACAAAACCACATAATGCTTTTGTTATATATCAAAATAATACATTCATAGGAAGCACCAACTTCCCAATTCTCCAACTACAACTGGAAGGAGGCTACAAACCCCTATTTACAGTATCCAACTAGAAGGAAGCTACAACACCTTGAATTCTCTGGCTCCACCCTGAAGGAGGCTAAAACCCCCTAATTCTTAGGCTCCAACCTAAAGGAAGCTCCAAATCTCGGTGTTCTCTGGCACCAATCGGAAGGAGGCTACATCCCCCTTTCCTTGTTTCGTCCTGCTACCCTGAAATATAAGGGTAGACCAAACTGTCACTACCAAAATCACTGCCACTGTCACTGTCACTACCATTGTCACATCAACCTGTCACTATATCCAACCTGTCATTGTCACTATGCCATCAACCTGTAACTGATCATAAACATGAGCTATACCAAAACCTGTACCATACCATCCATCAACTGTGCACCAAAATATGTAGTATAACATGCATCAATCATGTACGATAAGACATGCCGAATTTAGATACCATAACATCAATGATAAGTAGCTAATCATGTATCAAATTGTATACCATGTACTAAAGCATCAACCATGTATAGAACTTGTACCATATACCATAGCATAGATATGTACCATATCATCAATGAAGTGCCTCAAAGAACCAAGCATGTGCCTCATGCATATACATCAAGTATATACCTCAACCATACATCTACAAAAAAAGCACATAAACATACCTATACCTCCTCTGTAGTTGACCTGATACACAATAGTGCTAACTTGTAAGCTTTCCTCTAACCTCAAGGACCTAGTGCAAGCATTTCCCCCAAATATGTCTTGTCCTCGCGAAACTAAGACATGATGTCACGTGAGGCCTCACATGATAGGAACTGTACAACCCGGGGGGGGTCAACCAAACTAGGGTTTCCTCAGAAAACTTTTCTCTCTGCAACCCAAAAACTCCCATACTTATCACTTGTCGCTACCTCAGATTTCATCGTCGCAAAATTTTCCAATATATCACTGGTTCACCAGAATATGTTCAATAGAATAAGTGAGTGAATGTACTTGTGAATGAATCCTTGAGGTGTATTTATACTTTTGTTGGGTAACCTCTTTCCTTAATATTAATGGATTATTAACTTTCTTATTACAACCACTTTACCCTTTCATTAAATACTTGTAACCAACTAGGTGCTTCTTGACCATTCTTTGGGGCTTCTAACTTCACAAGGCCATAACTCATCAACCATGAGGAACTATGTGGCATACCACCTATCACCATAAATGGCATGACAATGACTATCCATCCATGAGTGAGTTGTCTGCATTTACACCATCTTTCATGACCTTTTTCCTTGATCAACTATGGGTTCCATGATCATACCTTTGGGGATACCAGACTTCTTCAAGTGTTGACATCAATGACAACCAATATTTCGACAATCTCCCCCTTTAGAATTGATGGAAACACTGATGGCATGGTAACACTCATGCTCCTACTCATGCTCCCCCTATGATCATTTCTCCCCCTATGACCATTGCTCCCCTTGTCTCCATGCATCTGCTCTTTCTTTTTGTTTCCTTGCATTTGTTCTTTCTCTCCCCCATTGAAATCAATGGCAGAGGGTAAATCTCCTTGGGCCTACTCCCCCTGTCTACAAGCCTCTACTTTATCTTCATGGTGCTTCCTCGAGTAAATCTATGATGTCTATGAAAAACATTCAAAATATTCTTTATGTGTATTCTTCCTGTCTTTTGCTTCTCTCCCCCCATCTTACTGTGCTTGAAGCCATGTGATTCACTGTGGGGATGAAACTATTCCAAGTTTCTTTCTAAGATACTCAAAGATCTCCCTCAGAAGAGGTTTGGTGAATATATCTACAATTTTCTCTTTTGTCCCAATGTACTCTAGCTTGATGTTCTTCTCTGTAACATGTTCTCGTAGAAAGTGAAACTTGATTGGAATGTACTTCGTCTTGGAATGCATTACTAGATTCTTAGAGATACTGAGAGCACTGGTGTTATCACAAAGTATCAGAATAGGCTTGTCATATTCCACTTGTATATCCTGCAAGGTCTACTTCATCTAGAGAACTTGAATGCAACATGTTCCCACTGCAATATATTATGCTTATGTTGTGGACAAATATATTGATGACCGTTTCTTGCTTAGCCATGATACTAGACACTATCCTAAGTAGAAAGTTACTCCATTTGTAATTCTTCTATCGTCAATGCTACCTGCCCAATATATTGGGCTGTTATATTCTTTGTAGTGAAAGTTCAGTCGAGGTGGATTGACTGATAGTCGAAGTTGAGGTAGATTGACAAAAAGTTGAAGGTCGAGGTGAGTCAACTAGGTAAAGTCGAAATCGAAGGTCGAGGTGGTTCGACATGGTAAAGACATCGACAACAAGTTGAAGAGGTCAACCGACAAGAGGTCGACAATTGGGCGTGTGGCAATCAATTGAAGACCAAATGAAGGCCGACTAGTAGTCGATTGTAACAAAATCTCTAGATTCACAGGATTTGTAGCCAATGATCTGCATGGATATGTAACCCTTTTTGGGTGCCTTTACTTTAGGGTTTTTCTTGTTGTAAAGCCTATAAAGAAGGCATGTTGTAATGTTGGAAAAGCTTATGTTTAGAGAAATTGTTTTAGAGGTTGTTGGTCATGTAAATGTAAGCCAAATTGGCTACAGGGTTGTTCTTGTGTAAGCAAGAGGGTATAATGTCGATTTTGTATTAGGTGTGGACCAAGGTTAGACATGTAACCTTTTATTCTGAATGAATAAGACAACAAGAGAGAAGAATGCCCAAGGAATGTTGGTTTTCCCTGTTTGGGTTTCCAAGGTAAAATCTGTGTGTACTGTGTGTTTTCTTTGTCATTTACTTTCTTGATTATATCTTTCTTCCTCTCTTCTGCTAGGTTTAGCGTGGAAGTGTGTCTCATTTCCTAACATGTGGTATCAGAGATTGGATTAAAAAACTTGGATCTGAGCTAAACCCGAGGTACAATAAGAGTCTTAAGGTATAAATCTTTAAATAATTTTGTTAAAGAATGGCGAGTAGCTCAAGAATAGAGATCAAAAAATTCAATGGCCATAATTGTGATCTTTGGAAGCTTAAAATTGACTATCTCCTTGTAGATCGAGAACAATGGACAACAATATGTCCAGGTACCATGCTGATAGGTATGTCGACGAAAAAATGGGAGAAAATCCAGAGAAGAGCAAGGAGTGCAATTCAACTTTGTCTTGCAGATTCGATGTTGTTGAATGGCTTAGGTGAAGATTCATCCAAGAAACTATGGGACAAGTTGGGGAGCTTGTACCAGTGGAAATCCCTGGTAAATAAGTTGTTTCTCAAAAAAAAACTGTATCTTCTAAGGATGAGTGATGGAATTTTGGTGACTGAGCATTTAAATGTGTTTAATACCATTATAAGCCAATTATCTTATGTGGATATTAAAATCATCGAGGAGGAGAAATGTATTATCCTATTATGTTCTTTGCCAGAATCTTGGGATAACTTAGTCATTACTATAGGGAGTAATACAAACACATTAGTGTTAGAAGACGTGGTTGCATCTCTACTGTAAGAAGAAACGAGAAGGAAGAACATGGAAGGATCGACCAAAGATGCTTTAGTGGTGAGAGGTCGACCAATTGACAGAGATAAAGGAAAATTCTTTGGTAGAAAGTCTAAGTCGAAAGGTAGATCTAAATCCTTGGTTCAATCAATAAGAAGATGTTGGAAATGTGGAAAAGTTGGGCATTACAAAAATGACTGCAATTCGAAGGCGATGGAAGTCAGTGCATGATCCGATGAGAGGCAGTCGACTGAGAGAAATATAACTCCGGATAAGGGAGGTGATGTGTATCTGGCATCGACCAGTACATAGTCAGATCAAGATGATTGGTTGATCGAATTAGGAGAATTCTATCATATGAAACCACATTGAGAATGATTCTACGAATATGAACAATATGAAGAAGGACAAGTGTTCTTGGGGGATGACTTGACAACCAAAATTGTTGGACAAGGAAGAGTTGAACTAATACTGTAGGATGGGAGAAGTAGAAACCTTCCAGGTGTGCTACACATTCTGAGTTTGGCAAGACCTGATATCTGTTAGGAAGATGAGTGATGCAGGCGTTCACACTCTATTTCAGAAGGATTCATGCAATATGGTCAGAGGTGTGATGGTATTAATGAAAGTAGATCGGATTAGAACCATTTACAAGTTATGAGGGTGTGTCGACTCGATTGGATGCAATAACACCATTTTTATTGAAGTCGACTTGAATCAACTCAAATCGGGCTGAGTTGATTCAACCCGAATTGACAAGTTATCATAAAGTCGACCCAACCATGCTATGGCATGAGAGGATGGGACACATTGGAGAGAAAAGACTTCAAGCTCTGCATAACAAAGGCATGGTCAAAGATTTTCCTGCATGTAATTTATAAGTCGACTTTTGTGAACATTGTGTATATGGAAAACAAAGTCGAGTGAGGTTCCCATCTGGTGCGACAAGGGAAAATGGGATTGTAGAGTTGGTTCATAGTGATGTGTTTGGCCCTTTTACAACGCCTTCACTTGGTGGATCCCTATATTATGTCTGCATTATAGATGATTTTTTCTGGAAGACATGGATATATTTCTGCATGAAGAAATCAAAGGTTTTCGAGAAATTCAAAGAGTTTAAATCTCTTGTAGAAAACCAAACATATAGGAAGATTAAGGTGTTGAAAACTGACAATGGTCGTGAATTTTATGGAAAATAATTTGATCAGTTCTATTATCCCCTAGCCTAGAGATAACTAAGGAGATCACATGTCGAGGCCCATAGGTCCTAGACATGGAGTACCAATATCCAGATGACTTAAGCATGGTCCTAGAGGGCCCCTCTTTTCTTCAGTGCAGTCCACATATCACCAACAATAGTATCCATCCCACTAAGCATGGTCCTAAAGTAGTAGTGAGTCTTGCTCCATGAGGTAATGAGTTCGGATATCATGGTATGTATCACTCTGATTTTTGAAGCACTTGAACATGTTGTATTGAGTCCTTCTTCAATTCACGACATTTTCTTGGAAATCATGTTTTTGCCTCGTTCAAACCTGGAAGGGTGACACAATGCTCTAGGAAGTTGATTTCCCTTTAGGATGGGTTGATACTGGGTGGATCTTTGAAGAGTCATCATTCGTCCCCTCCATACTTTCCACTTTCCATCTTTATTCCTTCCATCTCCCCTTTCTTTTTTGGGAGTTTGGATTGGATAAACTATGAAGGGTTGTACCTTACCTTGTGGGAAGAAGGGGCTAAAGGCCTAGAGGGTAAAAGTAGTTGGAAAGAGTTAGAAGCCAATTTTGAAACCTTCGAGATGATTCACCTAGGGATTCCCAAGAAATCAATGAAACGATTCTCAATAAGAAAAGGGAACCCATAAGATAACATAAACACTTAGGGTACTAGTTGATGGATATGAGGTCTCCTCATGAGTTGACCTATTATGACCATGGACATGTAGCGGTATGACATTACCACCTATCTGGTCACCAAACCAGGGTAGTGGCTTTTGGTGGAATATCAAAGAGAAATGAGGTCTCATCACGATCCAACCTTCTCATTTCCGTGAAATGGTTGTGGATAATGTTGTAACCTCTGGTCATCAAGCCAGGACAGTGGCCCTCAACTATTTCCTTGTAGCACAAGAGGAAAATATCAAAATAAAATAAAGCTAAGAATAAATGGCAATAAATGGGCTAGGAAGAAATTGCATCCATGACAAGGTGCAACTCACCCTCCACAAAGGCACCCACAGGTAAGACTCTACATTTCCTTGTTATCACATGCACCCCATGCCAAAATATTTACCCCATGCCACCTCATACACTTATGTGACTTGGACTAGACTTCATCTGGGAAACACCTCAAACTTAAGAGAGGTTGGCCTAATAGGACACCCTGAGACCCTCTCCAAAACTAACTTGTCAAATTGCATAATGTCTTTGAGCATTTGTTTGGGGTTAAAGGGGGTTTGATGCACATGTTAGGGTAATTTAATTATTAGATGTGATTTACTTGATATGATCCTTGTGACTTATGAACCCCTGGAGGGCATACTTGTTTTTCTGCAGGACCTTTCCTGGTGGACAGGTACACACGAGGGAATAATTAGATCAGACCTTCATGGGGGCTCAAAGCCCACAGATGGATGCTAGAACCCCAGCCAAGGGTAAGAAGAAATTAAAGGCTTGGACCAAATGAAGAAAGGACGTTGCCTTTGGAGGCACTGTGGAAGACCTATATCTAAGGTCTCATGCTCCTCCCACCTTAACATTGGCCGTGTGAGCCCTTGGATGTCACCTATACATCCCTAGACGTCACCTGTCAGCTGGGGTTGTCACCTTGGAGGCATTCATGAGGTTATTAACACATATGGGAAAGTTTTAGGCCTTTGGAGGCCCAACATTTCATCTCCTTTTCCCAATGTCCCTCACTTGAGGCCCAACGTCACCCTAGGAGGGCATGACATCACCTTTGGAGGCCTATTTAGATGCAAATTGAATTTATTTTGGTAAAAATGTAATTTTTGAGTAAATTGGCCAAGTCGACCCTGATATTTTGACCTAAAATAATTAAATGTCATAATTTTGGTATAAATAGACATAAAGTGACATTCATTTTGATCATAACTCATCACACACAAGTGGGGGTATGAAATTTTCACCCTCTTTAAGGGTTATTGGTTGAAATAACTAGCGCGCACCTCTTGGGAGAGCTTTGTGGTGGCGTATTTTGTCATTTTTCATGGTGGAATGGTCTTCAACTAGGGTTTGACTTGATTATTCTTGGTGAAGTAAGCATAAAATATGCATTTTTATTCATGCTATGGATGTTTGTGGTAAAGTTTACTTGTTTCATGTCTAAGATTATGAAATTGCTTGTTTAAACCTTAGGGGAGAAACACCAAATGTTTCTTTCTCCCTATAACTCTTCTACTGGCTTGATATTTCCAATTATACATTTTCTTGGGAGTGATTATTAGAGCCCTAAAGTGCTAGCTCTCTAATAATCTTTTTCTAATCACCAATTAAATTGTATTTTTAAAAACCTAAGGAAGGAAGGTACGCTAGGGCCTATAAGTGCCTACTCTCTAGCAAAACCTCCCTTAAAAGATTAAATGTTTGAGGCCTTGAAGTGCCAACACCTCTTGCATTTACTTCTTCCCTTAGATACAAATTATCATTATTTTATTTCCCAAGTGATATTGTTACTACTATTGACTCCATAAGCCCCTAAAAGGCACCAATTTCTACACTCTCGTGGATGAATAAGAGCAAACAAACTTTCAAAACATTTTCTTGAAACTCTCACTAACACTAAAAACCATACTGTTGTTACAACCTTTATTTAGCAGCCTTAATCAATATACTAACCCCTAAAACTAACCCAAAAATTTGCATTTTCCTAGGTGTTATCATCCCAAGGCTTTAGCCTTCCTTTTGCTATTGTTCTAGGTGCGAAATTCGGAAGTTGTTTAAGGCTGTTGTTGTTGTTGTAACTATTGTTACAACCATAATTACAGTCCCTTAACAAACCTTAAACTGTCCATAAAACCACCCGCATTTGTATTAGGCAAGTTACTATCAATATATACTAAAGTGTTTGTCTAATTGCCTAAACTAAGTACTTTTTCTAAAATGGTTTTGTTGTTGTCATCATTATTATTTTACTGTTCTTACAAGTGTTTTGACAGCCTGTTCAAGGCACTTATTGACTTGTTTTAAATCTTGAAATTGTGAGTGACAAAGTACTATCAAACTTGCAAAGTCTTTATATCATTTTTTGTCATCATAACTTGCAATTTCTGGACATATTTGTTGTTGATATACATTTCATCTTTTAGTGTTTCAGTAGCATATTTATATCTTGAAGTCACTGATTTGAAACATTGATATTATTGCTTACTGCTAACATTTGTTGTTTCATTGATAAAGGGAAGGTACCACTCATTTCCTTTTCCTTTCCCCTTTAAACTTTACGAAGTGATTTCTTTCCTTAAGTGACCTAGAGAGAGGGGTGGGTTTTATCTATTCTTTTTACCCTTCATCAACCAACTAGGTCTTGGGACGTCTCCCTTGGAGTGAGTTTCTTCTCCTTCTAAATAGAAAGAGGTATCCTATTGGGGTGATAGTGATAGGACTAACTCCGTGTTACTTCAATCTAGGCCTAATTGCCTTTAGGCTTTGGGTAAGTATAGATTATGTGATAACATTTTTGGCGCCGTTATCGGGGAACATCTAGTCAATTATCCTCATACAACACTCTTTCGATAAACTTTTCCCTCAAATCCTTCATCTTATGAAGCTTACCTGGCAACTCCACTGAGGGTGATTCACTCACTCCTTTTGATAATCCTTAAGAGGATAACTGGTGACTCCACTGACCTTTTCCAAGGCGCCACCTTAATCTCAACTTTGTGATATTTCCAAGATATGGGATCAAGGCACCTTAGGAACAAGTGTATCCGACTATTGATTTTGAAAGTTTTCAAGGATACCCGAATTATTTTGATATAAAATGGTTAAACAACTCTCCAAGATTCTGAGGCCTCCAAATTACTCACATTGTAGAATTCTTGAAGTATATAAGTGAGATAGAACTGGAAGGGGAGGATGTTCTGGTAAAATTGTTCATACTTTCCCTTCCATCTTTTTTGAAAGATTGGATTAAGCGTTGTTGCGAAGATAAGGGTATATCATCTTTCGTAGACCTCATCAGTAGGTTTATTGAATTTGTGAAACCACAATGCCAGACATATGATGATGACCTTGAAAACTCGTAATAGCCCTAGAGGATGAAGGATTCACCACTGATATTGTGGAAGATCTTAGGGATGTGTACCATACTCAATACCAAGAACCCTCTGTTATAGAAGGAGAGATTTACAAAAAAGGTTGTCGACCCCTTGAAGAGGAGAAAGATTTTTCTCATGATTAAATAGAATGCAGTAAAGACTTGACTAAATAAGTGAGTTATGAAGATGAAGCACTAGTATCCGATCCTTCATCCGATTTAGCTCTCCAAGATCCTATCTCTCCTGCACAAGATGAAGAGAATGAGGTGAATCATTTTCCTTTCCAGTGTTTTGATGACATTTTTTTCTATGATTCAGAAGGTTAAGAAGTAAAGGAACCCTTGGAAGAGCTAGGTCCTTCATTTTTTGATGAAGGTGAAAAGATGATTAAAGAGACGAATCTTGGGGATGATGTACTAGATGCTCTTCCATTTGATGAAGTCATCCAAGCCTTTGACGCTCCTACACAACAAGAAGTGAACACGATAAGTTATTTCCCTTTCCAAGATTTTGATAATGCTTTATTTTATGATTCGAAGAATGAATAAGTATTAGAGGATCCCATGGATGCATTAAATCCTTCATGTTATGATTAAGGTAGTGACATGGTTGATAATATTGATGATTTCATACATGTTGGAATACATAAGTGGGATGCGATTGGTTCTGATGAGGATCCCATTTATGATATGGAAGGATATATTGGAATGTTTCCTTTACAACAATCGTATGATGTCCCTAATAATTTTGATGTTTGGCAACAAGATGATGATATAATTACAAAAGTTTTCCAAGCACCCAAGGATGACCCAATGCAGTGTTCTCCTGATGATTTTCGTTGATAAAATGAGGATCTGATGAGTATTCCTTTGAGCACTTGGATTTATTCTATGAAGAAGATTATCAATCGCCTTTATGCTCAAATTTTGACAAAGGTGAGGACATTGCTTGTCTGAAGCAGGATACTTGTGACAAGGTTGTCCAACTCCCTCCAATTGCTTTACCTTGTTACGTCACTAGGGATGTAGTTGGGGAACATTTCTCTTGTTTAAGGTTTTCTTTAGGGAAAATTTTTTCGTTAGAATTCAAGGGGAGGTTCAATGCCTTAAGAAGTTTATTATCTCAATCTTTCAACTTTCCCCCGAGAAGTTGTCAGTTTCCCTCTAAGGTCTTGTTAATCCCTTCTCAGACCCTAGGGAGTGATGATGTCCAAGGTAGTGAACCCTCAGAGTCTCTGAGCCAACCCTTTGAGTCCTTGACCTCTCACGATCCTTTTTTGAGATGGATTGATCACTTTTCTGGAAGGGTGACTTGGCATGATTTTGTCCCTCCCTCCCACCTCCATGAGCTAGACTTCATGATTTCCTATGATATAATGCATGATCTAACTCATGTTTATTTTGTGCTTGACTTGCAATTGTTTTGGTTTATGATGAAGCACATAGGCAAGTATTATGAGGTATTTCTAGGATGGTTTCACTAGTTATTTGACTACACCTAACATTCAACCAATAGGTAAGTAGAGGTAGGTAGGCATTTGCATCCATTGTATATACCATTGCATATCATGTTAGCATAGTTGTAATTTCATTTTTCATATTGACTTGTTTCATTATGTATATATGTATGCTCATGATTGAATTTGTTTTATTTCAATTTTTATATCATATATGGACGAGGGGTGATATCACCACCCTAAGGATTACTAATGTCTTTTGTTGAGATTTAGAAGGCATAGGTCATGCCAGAGATGTTGAGGTTCTCATGCACTCTATGATGAGAACATGTCCCCGAGTTGGAACTAGATGTTATCCTCTAACCTAGGGATAAATAAGGAGATAATGTCTAGAGGCCCACAGGTCCTAGACATGGAGTACCGAGAGCAAGATGACTTAAGCATGGCCCAAGAGGGCCCCTCTTTTCTTCAGTGCAATCCACATTACACCAAAAACAATATCCATCCCACCAAGCCTACCTCTCCAGTAGGGGGGCACTCAGGATTTTTGAA
>CBVK0100096458.1:0-11514 GCA_900067695.1 Picea abies | reverse complement strand
GCACCAACTCCCTGGTTTCTCTGGCACCAACTAGATGGAAGCACCAACTTCCAATCATACAGGCACCAACCTGTATAATAGAGAACAAGAGTTCTCCCTTGCACCACCCTGCCACCCTGGTTTCTCTCGCTGCAACCAGATGGAAGCTACAACTCCCTTTTGTTCAAGCACCCACTTGAACCTCTGAGGACAACAATCCTCCCTAGCACCTCCCAACCTCCCTAGAATGTAAATATTTGCTACTGAAACTTATTACAGTGATATGATGTTCAAGAATGGCTTACCAGACTCATCACTGTTCTACTGCATTTCGTTGCTCTGTCTGCCTCATTGCCTTTCTGCACACATGACTTGCGTTGTCTGTTCTTATGCTTTTTATGCTCTGTGCACCATGTCAATTCACTGCACAGTTCCTCTTCTGTGCATTTATACTTCTGCGCTCTTCTTCCTTGCTCACACTTCAATCCTTCTACACAGCAACCATAGCAACTCCAACAGCAATAGCAACCGCTTCTCTTCTCTGTACTGTGTATATATAGCTTATGTGCATCTTGTGCATGCAATATTCTCCATTCCTCTACATTCTCATACTGTGCCAATCTCCTCCACCTCTCGAGTTCTCTGCGTGATCATCATCGTAACTCTTCAGCTTCTTTGGACTTTTTCCCACGCATTCAACATCACTGGATGTTATGTTGGATTCCTCAGCCTCTCTGGTAGTTGAGATTCTTCGTCTTCTCTGTGACAGTCGAGCTCACCTTCTCTATTTCAGTTACAGGCTTCCACGCTCATCCATCTGTCAATCCCTTCTAAGAATAGTCTTCCTTCACTTGGACGAAGCTTGGAGACTCTTCATCTCCTCTGGCAATCACACAGGGGTCTCTTCGAATTCTCTAGCAGACACCATCAATGGTTTCTGGCATTTTCACTGTGTCGTGCATTAGTAGCCCTCTGATCTCCTTCAATTTCATTCATATCCAGAACAACCCACAACACACAGTCTGTCTTATTTTCTTTTATACACACCTCCACAGCGGTTCCACTTTGCATTTCCTTAGGCAAAAGAAAGACAATTGTCCCAGCAACTGAAACACCAACTGATTCGCAATCATGAATCTGTTTCACTAACAGATTCGTAACTGAGAGGTTAGCTGTGAGAAAGAACAGTAACCTTCTGATCATATTCCAATTTATCAACGCCATTGGATGAACTTTATTGACATCAGGTTTCGGCATTTCGGAAATCCTGTGCTGAGTGTCTCCACACTTCATTTCGCGATCTCCGATGTTCTGATACAGAACTTTTCTGCACTAGCTCCTTCCCCAATATGACCATGGCCAAGACCAAGTGCCTATGCAAAGAGCGCTTTTCACAAATTCGCGTTTCGTGAATTTGGAGATGAGGCATCTCGACTTTCCAAGTCACAATCTCCGAAACCCCGAATTGGAGCTTATCTGGACTGATTCCTTCCCTTCTCGTGACCATGGGCTGTGACCACTGACTTATGCATAAGGTGCTTTCGCCATTTTGCATTTCATGAGTCTGGAGATGAGACATCTCGACTCTCCAAGTAGCGATCCCCAATACCCTGAAATGGCATGGGATCAACGGTCCTGATTTGAGCTTGATTCTACGGCTGCGATTGAATCGCAATTTCGCATATCGCGAAATAGGCATTCTTGTTGCACTGTTTACTTGCCTCTCCATGTTGCGATCCCTGAAACTTCGATATGGAGTTAGATCAACAGTCCAGATCTGAGCTTGATTCTACGGCTATGATTGAATTGCAATTTCGCAAATCGCGAAATCGACATTCTTGTTGCATTGTTTACTTGCCACTCCATGTTGTGATCCCCGAAACTCCGACACGGACTGGAATCAATGGTCCAGATCAAATTTTGATCTGACGGCTCAGATTACATCACGATTTCTCATATCGCGATATCGAGATTCATGTTGCATTGTTTCTTTGACATCTCCAACATGCGATCCTCGAAACTCCGAAGTGGTGTACATCTGTTGACATCACACGTGGATTGACACGTGTTGAATACTGCCATGTGTCACTCTGATTTGTGACTTACATGTGCCTGAAATGTTGAATTAGTCTGACACTTGTCATTACCTGGTTGTGCCACATGTTCCTAGCTGACGTGGTTTTCTGATGTGAGTTGGATCAACGGTCCAGATCTTATCTTGATCTTACTGCTGCGATTAAATTGTAATATCGCATATCGGAATTTTGGAATTCCTGATGTTAATAATCTTTGACATGTTTAACTCGTGATCCTCAAAAATATGACATGGGCAGGGATCAACGGTCCAGATTCAACCTTGATCTGACGGCTCAGATTAAGTCGTGATTTCACATATCGTGATTACGCCCACTTCTCCTTGTTCTTTAAGGATCATGCAGGTTCTCCTCGATCCAACAGTGGTCGGGTCCTGCACTTGGATCTAACGTCTGAGATCTGTCCTCCTTTTCAATGCGCTCTTCTTGTCTTCATTCAAATCTAACGACCCTCGTTCTTTCAGGAATTTTGAATGGATCCAACGATCAGGAATGCTTCTCAAGCTTTATGAGCCTTCGATCATTCGATCAACCTGAACTTATATTCCTAAATATCATTGCGCTACTGATCATCGTTGTTGTACTCAAGCCATCATCACCGTTGTACTTGCCATCAATGACAAGCATACGCTGCGCTGCCTGTAAAACATGCCAACAATCCTCTGTACATTCTTCATGTACCCATGCCATCTTCATTACTGTAATTGCCATCAATGACAAGCATATGCTACCTGTTAAACATTTTCCAACATAACATAGTTAATAAAATAATAATTATGAACTCACACATAAAAGTTATTAAGTTAAATATATCATTTTTAAGGAAACTGATATTAATAACATGGAAGTTTTAATAATTGTGGAGGAGATAGTAGACAGGAATAACATAAACACATGTACATTTAAATGGTTAAAAGATTCTTATGGATAGTACTTTATCTTATCTTTTTCACATGTATTTTTGGATGTTTTTTGTTAAGTGGATGTTTATTACGGACACGTAGTTTATTCATTTTTTGTTAAGTGGATGTTTATTATAGACATGTAGTTTATTCAAGAAAAAAAAAATTGCAATTTGAGTCATCCAAAAGTCATTTTTGCACATAAGTTTATGCAACATTACTTTTCCTAGGCCAACCTACACCTACTATGATCAAACTATGTGTCTTCACTTAAGGTCTTCTTATAACTTCATCTTCTTAAGATACAACAAGTGATATGTCTAGATTACTAAGTCCAACACAACCTAGTTCATCCATCAATAGGCATGTGTCTAATTGTAGCCTTAAAAAATCCTGACAGTACTAACACTTAGCCAATACACAATGCCTACACAATTCATAGTAATGAAAGGAACATTAACATTCAACAAGCATAAAGCATCCACAATACAACACAAGTATGGGTGGCACCCAAGGATGGTGCCAAACACCATATTATATAGATAATGTTATAATGTACAACATAGAAGTGTGGCTAACTTCCTGGAATTCATTTATAGACTACAATTACACTAAGGAAAAATAGGCTACATAACTGTCAATCCAACCCTTGAAGCAATTACAAGCCTACCTCTTGCAAATCCTATCTTCCTTGCCTTCTCACTTAGACAAGAAATTTTGTTCCCTTGTGCCCAAACCATGAACTTAGCACAATCACAGAAATCATTGAATGACGCTTGCTCTCTTTCAACTTCTTATGCCTTAACACTTGATGCATCCTCCTTTTTATATGAGTCTTTCCTTGCCTTGCAATCCCCTTTCATTCTAAGTTGGACCCAAGTGCTCACATAGTCAATTTTCTTCCCTTTGGTGACTTGTTCGCTAAATGTCCATCGACTTGTTCCAAGTTATGTTGGGCCTATCAAAGTTGTCCCAATTCTACCAAGGTCATTTGGTCTACTTGGTCTATCCATTTAGTGGAAACCAAGTGTGCCTAGGTGCACCTAGTTTTTTCGGTGTGTCTCAACTCAACCAAATGTAACTTCATCCAACTCATCTCAGTCCATCCGTTCTTCCCAACTACACTCGATTCATTTGATTATGCACGATTGTGCCCAATGCATCCGAGTTTGTATGACTACACCTAAGTGCACCCATCATCACACCCAAGTGCATATGGTCGATGTGTGTCTAATGGATGCTTGCCCAATGGTTTATTCCCAACGAGGACACCCCATGGTTGTAATTCATGGCTACGTGTACCCAAAGGCACTTCAGTCATCCATCACAACCCCCAAGTGTTGGAAGACTAACTTAGTTAATCTTTGTATATTTTAGGCACCGAAGTCATTAATCTCTCTAAGCCACTCTTGTCTAGTATGTTAAGTGCATGCCTATAGACGAGGTTGCCTACAACAACCTTATTTTCCTCCTCTAGCCAAGTCTTTTCCCAATCTTCTCTTTTTGTGTCTAACTTGGTGTGAGCTACCACTATATATGGTGTGCCCTGTATATTAGCATGGGTGCCCAACTTGTCCAAGGTGTGCCTTGGAAATGGGCCAAGGAATCCAAAACTGATTCATCTAAGGAATCATCCATCTATCATGTTCGTCTGTGTCGATCACTGACCACTAAGGTGACTGTGTGGTAGAGGCACTCGATGTAACCCAAGTCAAGGGCCTTACATCCTCCCCCATTAAAGTTTTTTGTCATCCTCGGTAAAATCCTCAAAAACTTATTGTCCTCAAGTATACTATCTATATCCATGCATCCTTGCAATCATCCTTTCCAACTAATCCACATTGTTTATGCTAGAGTTTCCATGCAACTACCCTCCATCTAACGTCTTCCTCTTTTCCTAAATTCTGTCAACAATTCCTCTTGTTATTGCGGTTTCAATTTGATCCAACACTACTATGGTTTCCTACTACTACAATCAAATCTTTGTCAAGAATATTGTCAAAAACTATAAGTGTCGCACCATCCAAACCTACTAGTGCATCTGTACTTTGAACGACTTGTCATGCTTCTGTACAATGAGCTCCCTCACATCTTGAACTAATTGGGTAGCTAATCCAACCATCACATCCAACCGATGACAATGAACTTCCCCATGACCAAATAGTATGTTCCTTCCTCATTTCAACCACTTTGTACAACCCTCTAGACAAAAGAAAAGATATCTACTCTTTACCCAATTATCAAGTCATCTCAACCTAAATTTTCTAAGGCACCTTCTCATAGGTGCACTAGGCTCCATTGCATGCTCTTATGCAGTGATTTTTCTTGCTACAGATCAATGAGAAGATAATGGAAAGTGGATGCCAAGGCCCCCACCAACATCAAAGTTTTTTCCAAAATCTATTAATTGATAGGAAGAGTTTGCAATATCATCATACGTATGTGTCAACTACATCAAAAGAGGCATGTTCAAACCAATTTGGCGTCACCTTCTTCCACCAATATTTCAATTTGTAGGTCATCTTGTCAATCGTCTTGCCCAAGTGTTTCTAAGGAGGGTTAAACCTCTTCCTTAGTTCTTGCATAATAGGGTAGTTACACCTCATCCTTATCATTTTGGTCTATTTTCAAGCCTATACATTACAAGGTGAATGATTCATTGGCTTCCTTGGTTGAATCTTTTATTGTCTCCATCTACCCACTAAAAACTAGAATGTCTTGTGTATCCAAGTAGACATCTGTCAATTTATCCATTGTTGTCACTAGGAATTCCACTATGGCTTCAATCCTAGTGATCCTCTACCCCAACACTTTCACTAATTTTTTAACCATTGAAGATCACACAAGGCCTCCTCCCGAAGTCATGTCTTTAATTCATTTTTCAAGACTAACATATCCAAGTTCTCTACTACAAGGCTACTTAGCTCCTTGATATGTTGTAGAAACCATGGTCAAGGAAGTCATTCGACCAATAGTTTCATGAATCTTCCTTACTGTAGAGATAATACAAGAATCTTGGCCCAAAAATATGACCAAGTACTCTAAATGAGGCATAGGTGTTGCCTTCATATTCCTCAATAATGTTTTCCCTAGAACAACCTCAAAGACATCCATAGGCACAGTGGTGAAACTGATAGTTCCACTCCAATCTCTAGACTTCAAACTTACCTCATTGGCCATACCAAACACCTTTTCCACTTCCTAGTTTACTTCCTTGAAGGAAGTTTGTGCTAGTTCAAGTTGCAACCCAATCTCTCTTGCAACATCTTCCTTCATGAATATTTGGTTTGCCCCACTGTCAATCATGGCATGCAATGATATTCTATTTAGTATTGTTGTAACATAGCAAATTCTTGTAAATTCTTGCTCCTGGCTTGCTATAGATTTCTCTTCTAACATTGCACCCAAGACTTGCAAAATACCAATGGATGGTTGGTCCACTTGCTCCACAATGGGCAACTTTTTTTTCATTAAACAATTCTTTGCATGATGATCATTTGATCAAATCTAACAAGAAATAAGCTTACCTTATTCCCTATGAGCATCTGGTTATGTGTCCTTGTCCTTGCCAGTGTTCCTAGCTACATTATCCTTTTATTTTTCTTTCTTCTTATTTTTTCCATACTATTTCTCTCCTAAAATGTCCTCATCGTTCCTTGGAATTTTTTCTCTACCTTGTAGTCCAACAACTTTTCTATTATGGTCATATTTGTTGCAAGGGTTTTCATGTTCTAGCATCACAGGTCAATCGGTTCCCAAGGTTGCAATCCATTTATGAAATGGAACAACCTGTCTCCCTTAGATATGTCTTTGATTTCCAGCATAAGGCCTAAAAACTCCTTGATATATGTTTGAATATTTCCTATATGCCTTAGAGCCAACAATTAGTTCCATGTGATCTAGGACCAATTCCCTGGCCCAAACTAAGCCTTCAAGGTTGCTTTCATCTTTGAGGCTAGTTTTCAATATTCTCAGTGTTGTGCACAATGGCCAAGTCCTCCACTTGGTTCCTCCATCAAGCAACCTTGTGGCACCTGTCAAAAACATTGTAGTCACATTCACCTTGGCTTTTTTTTAAATCCCATTCATTTGTTCCATGTACTATTCAATATCCCAACAAAAACTACCAAGTAAATTAGCATTACAAGTGCCATCATATGGTTGTAGTTCCTTGAACTTTATCCTCATAGGCATCGACAAACTATTCCCATCAGGAACAACTCATTTCAACATGTTGATGGTGTCTTCTTGGTATTTGACTTGTGTCATGATAGAGTTCGACAAATCTTCCACTAACCTCAACCGATCCTCAACGTAATTGTTCAAGGTTGTGGTCATCATTTCTACAATATTTTGACATTCATCCACAAAAATATTGAAGGTGTGGCACATGCAGATCATTTCCTCTTCCATGGATTATTCCTTATTTCCATGCTTACAAAGAGAGGTTGTCATCATCTCAATGATCTTCTCAAAAGTTGCAACCCTACTCCTCCTCCTTGGCATATTTGGATGTTGTACACCATCATTATCTTTTGCATGTGAACTATCCATTGGCACTCACCCAAGTCCCTCACAACTCATCCCAAGGCTTACTACCTTACTTGAAGTTTCAAAATTGTCAGGAAGCCAAATCTATAATCACTTTTTGCAATAGTGAAGAGAACCAATATTCAGAAACTCATATCTAATACCAACTATACGGAAGTGATAGTGGTGAATGACACCAAATTCCACAAAACAACTCCAATACCAATTGTCATGGACCTATAGTTTTCCTGAATTTTTCTTTGCAACTTGAGTCGTCCCCAAGTTGTTTCGACACCTAAGGTCGCGTGACAATGCCTTTCCTTATATGCAATAACTTAGTTGGCCTACACCTACTACAACTAGACTATGCCTCTTCACTTAAGGTTTACCCATAACATCGCCTTAAGCTACAACAAGTTAGATGCCCAACTAAATATAACACTACCTAATTCATCCAACAATAGGCATGCATCCAACTTTAGTCTTAAAACATCCCAACATTACTAACAATTAGCCAATACACAATACTTAGCCAATTCATAGCAAGGTAAGGAACATTAACATTCAACAAGCATAAAGCATCCATAATACAACACAAGTATGGGTGGCACCCAAGGCTGGTGTGAAACACTTTATTATATAATTGAATGTTACAATGTACAATAGAGGAGTGTGGCTAACCTCCTACAACTCATTTACAAACTACAATTACACTTAGGAAAAATAGCCTATAGAATTTATAATCGTCCCCCTAATGCAACCACAATCCCGCCTCCTACAGGTCTTATCTTCTTCTCCTTATCACTTAGACAAGACAATTAGTTCAACTATGCCCAAACTTGAACTTGGCAAAATCACAGAAGTCCTTGAATGACTCTTAGTCTCTTGAAACTTCTTATGCTTTAGCACTTTAGGTGCCCTCCTTTTTATATGATTCTCACCTTGCCTTGCAAGTCCCCTTTGTTCTAAGGTGGTCCCAAGTGCCCACATATACCACTTGCTTCCCTTTAGTGACTTGCTTGTCAATAGTTCGTCGATTCGTTCCAAGCCATGTCGTGTCCATCGAGGTCTTCTATTTTGTCTGGTTCATCCATCCAATTGTGGCCAAGTGTGCCTAGTGCATTCGATGCATATCAATTCATTTGAAGAAAACTTTGTCCAACTCATCTCAGTCAGCGTAATCATCCTAAGTGTGTGTGTTTGATCTGAGTGCACACGACTACATCCAAACCATCTAAGTTCGTTCGTTTGTGCCCAGGCGTGCCCAATAATGCACCCAAGTGCATCTAGTGGATGTGCGTTCAATAGATGCATGCCCAATGGTGTACACCGAATGAGTGCACCCCACAATTGCAATCCATGACTACTTATGCCCGAATGCACTTCAATTGTCCATTGCAACCCCCAAGTCCGGGCCACCTGACTTTGTCGAACTGTATATAGTCTAGGCACCCAAGTCATCAAGCTCTCTAAGCCACTCTTGTCCGACATGCTAAGAGCATGTTTGCAGATGAGGTTATCCACAACAACCCTCTCTGCCTCCTCTAGCCAAGTCCTTTTCCAAGATTCTCTTGGTGTGCCTAACTTAGTGTGAACTACCATTGTATGTAGTGCACTTTATCTATCAACGTGGGCACCTGACTTGTCCAGGGTGTGCCTTGCCAATGGGCCAAGGCATTCAAAACTTATTCGTCCAGGGCATCGTCTATCTATCATATATGTCCATGCCAACCATTGACCATCAAAATGATTTTGCACGCCACTTAAAGTTACAACCTTACAATGACTATTACTAAATAAGATATGTGTAATATATATGTGCTTTGAAATTTCTTTTATCAAATAAATATCTCTTTATAGACACTCTGAGTGGACCTAATGATTAAGATCATATATTTCCTCCTAAAAAATCATAAATTCAAATCCATAAAAAAATAGAGTAAAATATATATACCTTTATAATAATTATATAATTTTATATAACAATTTTACTATGTATTAATTTAAAAAACTAATATTTTAATATATAAATTTCAAACCGCTAAAATCATTTTTTTTTAAATAATACGTCAAGGTTATTTTGATTATAATGTATTACTTCACATAATAATTATTTTCATTATAAAGTGATAATGCTCGAGAGTCTCTTAACATTTCATTTTAATATAAAAACATGATTTTAAAAATAATACCTCAAGGTTATTTTGATTATAATGTATTACCTCACATAATAATTATTTTCATTATTAAGTGATAATGCTCGAGAGTCTCTTAACATTTCATTTTAATATAAAAACATTTGCAATATAAAAAGTAATAATCCAAATAGCCAAGATGTGGAGAAGTGAGATCTGTAAAGCCAAATAAAACATTGAATTTTATATATAGCCAAGCCTCGGGGGTACAATGGAATACTGAGATCTGTGTCTTCTACGAGAGGAAGCCACAAATCAATGGATCTATCAGTCTCCCATAGACGCTTTTTTATCTGAAATTAAATGCCAAACCCGACTTTGAGGCAACGTTATTGAAACCGCCCGGTGCTTGCGGAAATCGGCGAAAGCCTTGGTACATGCTTGGGTTTCTTGACAGAACGGTTATCAGTATCCATAGAAGGCAAAACAGTGTCAACTTGCAGTGTGGGACGAGTAATCTGGAGAGTCAACGTTGTGAGTATGCTTGACGACGAATACTTTATAGTAATCTTCAAAGTCAACGTTGTCCGTATGCTTGACGACGAATACTTTATAGTAATTTTCAGAGTCAACGTTGTCCGTATGCTTGACGATGAATACTTTATAGAAAGAGTTTTATTTTTTTGGGTTTTTTGGGCTGAAAATTTAATCATTCACATCTACAGATCTAATCATTTTTCACCAAATTTCAAACAAAATTAAACAGAAAAACGGTATACAAACAACCAAAAAAATAAAATTTTAAACAAAATCATACACAAACAACCAAAAAATAAAACGTTTAGACTTTACGCATTGACACTTTTTATATTGCAGAGTACTAGTCGAGCGTACTCGCAGAGCCGGACGAGTACTCTACAGAGTCAACGTGACGAGTCGTACGAGTAGTCTGTAAATTTTTTAATGGAGATGCGTTTCATGTAGTGGTGACCATTGCAAGCTCCACAACGGTGTCCCTAGCAACCTCCCTTCGTTGTCAATGAAGAGGGTCAACCAACAACACTCAGAAACGTCTACAACGTTTTGCTTGTGTGCAAAGTTCTAGCATCATGTATGTATGAACTTGCAATCGTTGCCCAAGATCATTATGGCTGGTCATTGTCTCACTAATTGATTCTTACTATAATACATATAGCAAAAAAAAATTGACAATTATCATCAAAGAATATTATGAAGCCAAGTGCCTCTATAACATAATCTTCATGTATTTTATACATATTTTTATCAAATATTTTGTTAATTTATTAAATCTTTTCTTTCAATAGTCACATAACAAATAAGGTTCGACCTTATTCTCTCAAGCCCTGCACATGCTTGGTTGCAGTGTTATCTATTTTCCTCATTGAAATTTTAGATCTCGTTGCACCATACCTTTACCTGAACACTTCTTATTCTCCATTGTGTTCTACGTTGAATATTTAACCAATGCTTGATTTCCAAAGTGCTCGTATGGTTATTTATCTTAAATCTAAAAATGGTATTACATATTAGATATCCAAGAATTCCATAGAAAATTCCATTTACTTGATCATAAAATTATCTTTAATTAGGTAGGGCATCATATTACAATTGATTATTTTATGAAAGGAATCCATATGTGTTTAGTTGCCTCTTAAAAATGGGTGATCTTTCATTGAGCTAAATTCCAAATACAATAAATTTCATACCTTTTATAGCACTTCATCGTTGTTTATAACTAACAAGAGAATCATAATCATAAAAACATCATAACTACCTAGTGAGCCCATTTTAATGAGACCTCGTTACATTTATTCAATACTAATTATCATAGTGGCCCTTATTTAATAATCACAA
>CBVK0100096455.1:0-20316 GCA_900067695.1 Picea abies | reverse complement strand
CTATAGTTGACTCTGCGACAACCAGATATAAGAATAAATCTTTTTATAATTAGGTGGCCGTAGCAGAGGTGCGGTTGTGAGGGCGTGTTTTAATGCGTCGAAAGAGCGTTGAGCGGCTTCGTCCCAGAAAAAGGGAACATCTTTCTCCAGTAAATGCATAAAGCCCTTGGTGATTTCGGCATAGTTGGCGATGAAGCATCGTAAGAAGTTCGCCTTGACTTGAAGACTTTGAAGTTGTAAGATTATGCGTGGGGGGGGGCAACTGGATTATTGCCTCCACCTTAAGAGGATCAACCATGATCCCTGTTGTTGATACGATGAAACCTAACAAACGTCCTGACGTTACGCAAAAGCTGCACTTGTTGGGATTCAAGCGAATCCTGAAGTAGCGACAACGTTCGAAGATTAGTCTGAGGTGCGTAGGATGATCCTTTCGCTTGTGAGAGCGTGATGCTAAATCATCGAGATAGGCCTCGACTATATGTTTGAGATCATGAAATGCAAAAGACATGGCCTGCTGGAATGTGGGTCCAACATTTTTAAGGCCAAAAGGCATCTTACGATAGGCGAATGTACCCCACGGACAAATGAATGTTGTTTTGTGTTGGTCTTCAGGTTTGATTTGGATTTGATTATATCCCGAAAAACCATCCATGAACAAAAAGGCTTCACAACCGACACATTCATCAATGATCTGGTCAATGAATGGTGTTGGAAAATTATCTTTTGGACATGCCTTGTTCAAATCATGGAAATCGGTACATACACGAATCGTGCGTTGTTTTTTATTGACCGGCACGGGGTTTGACACCCATTGAGTCAAATGAATAGGATAAATGAAACCTGCCTTGACCAATTCAATCTTGATGGCTACTGCTTTCTTAGGATTGACTGGATGAAGTTTTTGTTGAACAGGCTTGGCATCAGGATACGTTGTGATTTCATGTTCAACTATTTTCAGATCGATACCTGGCATTTCCTCATAAGACCAGGAAAAAATGTCGCGGAATTCTTTGAAAAGATCCGTGTAAATTTGAATCTCTTTGGGGGAGAAATCCGCTCCGACGAAGACATTCTCCACGACGCCAGGGTTTTGGGAGATGTTGATAGGTATAGTTTCAGCGATAGTCGCCATATTCCCCTCAGCATAAATTTCCTGTGTAGCTAAGAGATTAATAGGACATGGCTGATCTCCCATCATGGTAACAGTGAATTCTCCTGCCTCGATTCGGCTTAACTCTAGGAGGAAATATGATATGTGAAGAAGATCTTTCCAAGGTTTGTCCGGACTAGTCATTGCTTCGATTACTGCTTCGTCAGAAGGCAAGACTAAGTCTAACGAATCAATGTTAGCAAGAGAACCCTGAGCCCAAATAGGCTCTGGAAGTGGATCCAAATCTTGTGCGGGAGTCAGATCAGGGCTAGCTGAAGCTTGCTGGACTAAAGAGTATGCTACTTCAATGACTGACAAGGGCATGGACATGTCGGGGTGCCCTGTCTCATCCATTGTGGCTGATGGGGAAGGAAGAATCCAAGGATCCTCAAAGTAAGTCGTGCGGAACGATGAAACTTGAAAAATCTCAACATTATGGTGATTAGATATAAACTTGACATCGTCATGAGGAGGTGGGTAATTGAAGGTACCCATCAAGGACAGGCACAAACCAACTCCTACGTTAACGACACCTGGTTGAGGATTATCAATCATGGGAATCGTGGATGCCCCCAAAGTTGGGTCAGGTCTAGAGAAAGACAATTGATCGATGGTCACTATCCGACCTTCATGTGGAAACAACAAGACTCAGAAAACTTTAGCAACCATAGCTTGCATAGCATAGATCCAACTCCGACCTAATAAGATGTTATAGTCGAGGGGAGCATCGACTACCTCTACTTCAACACACATGGTCTTCCCTCCTAACTGCACAGGGAAAGAAGGAACGATGCCATGTGGTCGGAAAGAACAACCGTCGAAAGTAGTGAGGAGAGTAGGTGATGGAGACAAAGCGGGTTGGCCAATGGCCTTCCAACATGCTAACGACATAACGCATGTTGAGGCACCCTCGTCGATCACCGTGCGGAAGATATTCCGTGTAAAAATTTTTGTGGGATGAGCCACTACTATCTGAAATGCTATGTGGTAAGGAAGATGAGGTTTTAAGTCGGTTGTATCTAACACGATGGTACCTGGGTTACAAGTCTCAGTAGAGCCTAAAGAAGTTAACAAGGATTTCCTCTGAGCAGGGAAGCTTTGGAGGACCTCCAAAGCAGACATCGCACAAGGGGTTTGTGATAAATCCTCCACCACAGAGTAATTCTGGGTGGCCCTTGCATTTGGGTTGTGAGAAGATTTCTTAAATGCACCCTTTGGAATGCGTGTTATTGTTTCTCCCAATGTCTTCTCGATCTGTAGAGGAAGATATGGGAGGTCAGCTTCTTTACCCTTCTCAGAAGCGCTTGGTTTACTATAGTCATGTGCTCTAGTCGTTATGAAAGCATCACCCCTAACCATATATATGTTCGCGGATGAGGGATTGTTTGGAGGAGGGCAGGTTTCTTGGCTGCCCCCTTCTGTACTTGTAGAGGCTTGAGTTAAATTTTTCCCATGTTGAAAAGGGTTAGTCAACACTGCCTGTTTTTGCTATGTGACAAACTTTTGGGCCTCTGCAAGTCGAGGAAAAAGATGGGTCGGGTGGTCTTCCGCACACAAGTTTCACGGATACCTCACCTTTCGTTTTTCCGTGGTGTCCCCGCTAGCATTATCAATGGGTTTTTTATCCCCCTTACCCTTCTTTCATTGTTTTTTCTTCCCTTCAGGCTGCTGGGTGGCCTTTGGGTTAGTCGACTACACGGAGTGTACTTCCGACGTTTGGGTAGGAGGAGCAGCGAAAGCAGTAGTCTGGCTGGCCGCTGAGTGTTGTATAGATAACTGTTGCAATTGTTTTGTCAATTGCTCAGCGGGATTGGTTTGTGTTGTACCAACAATACCATTGGCATGTGGTCCAACTCTCTGTCTAGTTTTATCCAGTATCAATCGTGGTGCATCCGGCATGATGTTGTATAATAAACCAGACTGAGAATAGATGAGCTCAAACTGTTGAGACCTCATGATGGCATCTTCTTCGAAGAAAACTCCTGAAGTCACGACGTCTTTGGATACTTGTGGGACCAAAGACTTAAGGAACCACTCAAGCAGGAATGCTGGTGGGACTGGTACTTTGATTAGACTCTTTCGGCGTCTCCACTCTCGGATATGATCAGAGATATGGTCCGCTGTTGTCTGTTCAAAATTGGCAAGTAGCTCTATGCCAACGTCGTATCTCACAGGTAACTGGAAATGGTTAAGGAAGGCATCGCCAGTTCACCAAAAGAAGAGTATCTTGAGCGGTCGAGCTCGATGTACCATTTCGCGGCACTCCAAATAAGAGTACGTTGAAACAATCGCAACTATACAAAGTCATCTTTCAATGAGTTAGATGAACACCAAAGATGGAAGGTAGTCACATGATCACCTGGATAATCATTAGGCTTGGCCTCGAACTTTAGAATGTCTGAAGGCAACTTCGTTGGCATAGGAGGCCAACGTGGATCGTGACAAATAGGATCATTTAACAACCTTGTCAAATCTGGCAAGTGTAAAGTTGCCAGGAATGGTAGTTTGGGTTGCTGCTGATAACCTGGGAAAAAGGGTCCTGGAGTTTGACTGGCACCAGGTTGCCAGGAAAAGTTTGGTTGTTGGCCCGGATTCTGGTAGAAACCACGACCCTAACCAGCATAAGGATTTTGCATCTGCGGAGACATCATCGACTGATTTCCCATAAAGGACATAGGGTGTTGGGCATGCATCGTGTTTGAAGGACTTTGGGAAGGATTACCCCATGCCGGTCCTGATGGGAGAGGCATAGTAGTCTGTCCAGGGTTCCATTGACTGTGGAAAGAATTACCCCAGAACGAAATTCCAGAGGAGGGAACGGATCCTTGTCCTGAGTTCCAAGGTCCTGCTATATGTGCCCTCGGTGCAGGAATAGTACCCTGCGCTGGAGTAGACTGTCCAAAAATGGGATTGCCCCCAGACAGGAAAGCGGAGGATGAGAAAGTGTTGTTACCAAACATCTCGTTCCAAAAAAATGGTGACGAACCTACCGGCATACTGTGCACAGGTGTTCCTTGACTCCCAGCTCCAAATAAACTAGTGTGTGAAGGCTGCCCGACGGACTGCTGATGCAGACCACCAAGCGAAGGGGATGAAGGAGGGATATGACCTCCAGCATAAGGAAAAGCATTAAAAGGGACAGGAGTGCCCCCAAGTTGACCTTGCAGAGGAGCGTTAGAGCTCCCTGCCCCCATACCCAAAGTCTGTAAAGTGGAGTGAGTGAGTGCAGGACTTGTACCCGAACTAAGCATATCGTATGAGAATGGAGGGCCTGTCGCACTAGGTGTGAAGGGAGTTGTGGCTGCCGCCATAGACGTAATCGGTCCACTGTGTGACATAGTTGCGGCCGAGACCATGGTGGCTTGGACCAACGACGCTAAGTTAGGAGATGCTTCTCCTATGGTAGCAACTGTGGTGGGAATGGAAGAATTCCCAGAAGAAGTAACAACGTTTGTTTCCATAGCTGTGTGAGGCACTGACAAGATTTCGTAAAATTGGATTGGTACAATAACCGGTGGCCAGGTATCAGTGGTTGGGGTTTCAACCGAACCAAGATTGGCGGTTGACTCCTCCAGGAGTTGTTTGGGCACAAAGGTTTGTAACCCGGTCGCTTCAAAAGACCCTTGTTGGTCTAGCTTCCGCCTCAATGGTGGCGGGGGTGGCTCCAGTATAACCGGCGATAGGCCCAGAAGCCTTCGTGACTGGCGGAGCTCGGGATCCTCCATTGTGTGAGAAGATACATGACACACTAAGGCATTCTACATGTTCAAACAGTAACACACACTAAAAAAGAATCCCCTAAGAGATAAGACAAGCAAACACTAAACTAGTTGGAAGAACAGTTACAACAACCAACACTAGAGCAACTTACCGGTGCAAGTGAAAATCGAACACAGAAGCACCCTCCAGGTATACTCTGCAAAGCATGGCCCGATGTCTGTCCTAGGTACCTTGGTATACCCCCGCAGTCACCTGTGTATGTCCCTAAAAAGATTGGCAACTAGGTTGCCAGCACGCGAACATTCACCAGGCGGGTACAGTCGAAAGTCAGGTAGACCACAATGAGCAGGGTATCAAGCCCGAAACTTGTCAAGGGCATCGAGAGCAAATGGTCTGGAAGACAACTGAGGACCTCGAACGGATTCGAGACCCATGAAGCCCTGTGGAAAATGCAAACGACGAAATCCCAAAACAAGCCCTCGATATGTGTTCTCCACTACGATTGGTCCGGCTTTGGAGGGGTTATCTCCGCTACCTTTCCGCACACGACCTCATGTTTATCCCCTGTGTTAGAGGGGGGTCCCAGATAACTTCCATGAAACTGGACTTCTACACTCCCTATCACAGACTCTAATGTTTGGTTTTGAATGGCCTTGGAGAGTTTCCTCTCCAACCTAATCCAAGGCCCTAGTCCTGAACTAGTTTGTGAACCCTACAAACAAAAAGTCTAATAGATTTTAAATTATCGTTGCTTTTAAGGATTTTTCTTACGTCAAAGGGTATGGAGGTGAAACTGATGGTGTATAAAGACGAAAGAAAAAATGAATGAAAAAAGCTGGAAACAAAAGACTTTTACTAAATGCAAAATTTTCAGCAACTTTTCACAAAGAAATATTTCTTTTTCTTTTCAAATTTTCTAAGATTTTATGCAGCAAAAATGAAGAAATTTCGCTTGACTACAAGCTACTTATTCTCTAAATGCACTGCCAAAACTTACGAAACAAAAGACTTCTCCCTAGCTAATGATGCAGAAACACACTCTTCAAACAAAGAAGAAAATGAAAAGATTTTTCTCTTTTTTTATTTTATTTAAGTGCTAATAAAGCAATAAAGGGAACATACCGACAAGCACAAAACCAAGAAAGACAAATTCTGGCTTAAAGCGCAGATCACAAAGAATCAGAGTAAAGGCACACAATGGCAATAAAGAAAACAAAGACTCTTAAGCTTGCCTAAAAACCATAAAGACAAGTATTTTTATTTTTTTTATATTTTTTGTTCAACTATCAACTCAGAAAAAGCAGGCTAAGGGTAAGATGACCTAACCTACTGACTGTTCAACCCTAGACTCAAACACCTGAGAGGAATACTTCTCATCAAAGGAGGGGATGACTGCCCCGCCCTAAACAAAAAGTAGCCTGTCAAGCACGCTACCGTCACTAAAACAACACGCGTGCGAACGCGTGTTGAGCTAAAACATGACGCATGTACACACAGTTTGACCTTGTACAGGTCGCGTGTATGTATAACTTATAAGACAAAAAATAAAAACAAGCAGTCCAGACCAGGAAGGGGCCTCTGGTATTGACAACCAGGGTCCCTTGAAGGCTTGGATTCTTTTTCTAACAGAAAAGAAAAATAATGCAAGGAATAATAAAGTGAAAAAAGCAATCTAAGACAGGACTATGAACCAACAAGACCCAAACAGGATTCCAGAAAACCCCCTGAGAATGTATGATTCTGACAGGGAAGAGGTGGACTGCCTCTCAAGTTCTATGAACTCCTACATGCTACTGTTATCCCTACAACTAGTGTTCACACGCGGGCTGCAAGAGGATAGGGCGCGGGCGCACGCGTGAAGGCCTTCTGCAGGCCACGTGTACCTCTGTGTGTCCCGACAACTACTGTCAAAATATAGTCAGGGAAAAACTGGTATAAAGAACTAGGCTCCCTGCTAGCTCAGACCTAACAGAAAATAGACAGACAAAGAAAGACAAAAAATCTAATCTTTTAAACTACCCAAAAACTCAACTAAATTCGAAAACCCTAAAGAGTATCTTCCCCAGTACGGTCGCCAACACTGTTGTTGGGAAAAATACCCTACGGACTAGCAAACTAGGGTCAGACTTGCATGCAAATTTTGACCGAAAATAAATTACTTTTAAACCTACAACCCAAGATTAAAACCCCTCTTTCACAATGAATGCATGAAGAGAACCACCAACCTTAATACTGTCGTTTGATGTAGATCCTCCGTTGTGTTTTGACCACTTGCTTGCGCTGCTCCTTCCATAGATAACCTACAATCAAGACCAATACCAACTATGCATGCATGCTACTTTTCTACCTGAGGGTTAGAAATCAAACATAAATTAACCAAACCATAGATAACTCATGCATTGGGACGGGAAAAGTATTCTTTTTATTAATAAAAATGAATCAACTTACAATCAAAGTCAAGACCAGCCACCGCTCCTTGAACCTAATCCTGGGCTTCTCTTCTTCTGTCCTCCAAGTGATTTGCGTTAAATCTCCTTTGGCATGAGGAAAGGCTAAAGGGTTGGGACAATGGATTACGTAAATGGGCAGAGTTTCTTCGCTATATTTTTACCTCCTCCAAATGGTACCCCTACCCCTTCTTTTATAGGCTAGAAGGAGCTAGGGTTTTGGACGAACCCTCGGCCATGCATGGCCGAGAGTTTTAGTTAACTGACCCATAGCTTTTTGTTCCGTCGGAAACTTTCCTCTTTTCGTACTTTGTTAGGTACACGCGGGCTGTAGTGAGCTAGCCAGCGTGCACACGCGTGCAGTAATGGGTTAGGGCGCGTGGGCCTTGACACAAGAGGATTTCCAAAGAGTTGTTCAGTAGATGTTTTGGCAATGAAGGGATATGAGTTGGCCTGATGCCAGGTAAGAATGTGTGGTGCAATTTAGGGTTATAACAGTAACCCTAGGTTGGTAGCTCTTACCTGCTGATGAAAAAGTTTGTCTGAGACATCCCTTTGGTTTCAACAACTCTTTGGGATCTGAAACTGGCGTAGTCTGCTTTTCTTCTAGGTTTTTCCTGGTATTTTTTCGACTGAATTCCAACTTTTCCTACAATGGAGTCGCTAGGTGAAATGTAAAATGAACCTTATAACATATTCAATATTTTTTCACCATCAAAGACCAAAATTTAACTTTGTCATTCTCCTAGGGAAAAATGATTTCATTTCTCCTTCCCTGGCAGCGACGCCAAAAAGATGTTGTTCCTGAAATTGATTCTAAGGCTCAAAGAATAATGTCATGCATCAAAGTTTTAAATGAAAAGTTTTTATAAATGGTTTCTTCTACCTTCATTTTTTTGAGAAATAATCTTTAAGCGAAATTTATGATAAGACAGTACAGAGGTTGTATCTCGTTATCTAAGTCATAATTTTAATTTCAAATGATGTAGAAACGATTGAAAAAACTTTTAAAACAAAGCAAGGTATCAATTACAGATAAGTCTCACCTTATTTGCAGTAGAATAAAAATAGAATATGTACCGTTGAAAGGAGATTAAGAATGCAACAATTCACACAGGTCACATGTCTTGTTTTTACTCACAGTAATAACATAGGAAAAACTATTATTGAATGAACTTCTGATATATTATGATCACAATAGATGTATTACTAAATTGTAATCATTCACTCTTCAAGAACTACAGAAGGAAATTCATAAGAGATGGAAACACAGAGAAAACACATAACTCAAATGGAACGAAACTTAGAATCTTTGTTTGCACTTGTATTAATATTAAAAAAATTCTCTCTTTTACATTAGGCTAGAAGCATCCATGAATTGATCTAAATTATATCTATTTATACAAAATTTGTCTCAACTAAAAGTAGTTGGAATTTCCACAACATCTTCTCTAAAGATAGAATAAAATCCGAATGGAAAAATATAATGCAGATATTGTTGAGTTTCAATTTGATGGGTTGGCGCTTCATATGTTCCTTCATTTGCTACCAGATGCACTCACTTTCCTCTGTTGATTGAATTGGGTACACATGTCCATCAAGGCTACCAAAAATCTTGAAGGTTCAATCTTTTCGTTCAATTCAAAGGCAAACATCTCCTTTTGTACTAGTGACAGCTTCTCCTGGATCTTCTTCACTTCCTGGGCTGCAATTTGATACTGTAAATTTGGCTTCACCAACAACTCATTAATCTTGAGCAAATCAATCTGATTCATTTGTTGGATTACATATTGAAAATTTTCCTTATTTTTTCTGGAGTTTTCCTTATTCGTTTCTATTTCAATTTTCCCCAGTGCCTCTTAGATATCCTTTTCTTCAAATTCAACCAATTTTGTATCTACAGAAGATAATGTCTCCATAAAAGCCTCCTTTGCATCTCTGGAAAGCTTCTTGCTTTCTTCTAGATTTGTCTCCCAAACTTTCAAGGCCATTTCACCCTCCACTTGTTCATATTGTGAGAAAGGGGCGAGACCAAGGATATTGGATTTCTGCCTCCATATGTTGAATTCCCGAAACTTGGATCTAGCCATACATGCATATTTTTCTTTGACATAAATAATTTTTAGAGATATATTTATTGCCTGATAACATTTCTGAATAGTATCCACCTTTTGATATAGATCCTCTTGGGCAACTTCCAACTTCTCATTGATCTCAGATGCTTGTTCTTTGAAAGCCATGATGTCTATTGTTGTATTCTCCACTAGGGATAATTTGGTTTGCAGTCCCGCTAAGAGATGATGCCTTTGCTAGTCTGTGAACTCTGGTAAATCAACTCAATTTTCTCTTGTAACTGCTTCATCTACCGTTGATAATTAACCCTGATTTCCTCTATGTCTTGATTCATTCTGCTCCTGACAATTTGTTCTGTACTATGTATTTCATTTTGCAATTGTTCCACCAAGAGATATTTTTGTTGCAGTTCTTTTGTCAAATTATCCACTGACCATTTATTGGCAGTGTCAAAATCCCCTAGTGAATCTACAACCTCCTTGGCAAACTCAGGATCATCTTGGCCTTTTCCATCATACACTATTTTTTGCCTTTTAGTAATTACTCCATCTTTTTGCTGATATTCTTTCTTTAAAATAACTTTACGTTTCTTGTTGAAAAAGAAACTTGAGGGAGACATTTCTTAAGGAAAAATAGGAGTAAGATCATCTACATGAATGATCTCTGAACTAGGAGTTCCAAAACTTGTCGCTAAAGGGGTTATGAGGGAATGGGAGAAATAATCGTTGTGGAGCTTTCTGGACCTATTGTGCTTGGGGTGCCAGCAGAAGTAGCTGGTGTTGAATGGGGAAAAACTTGTCCCTAATTCATAAAAGCTTCAAACTAGGATAATATTTTTTGATCGTTTAGGCCTGGCATGATGTTTTTATCTCTTTAAACAACCCATCAGAACTCTTCAAAACTTCTTCTTTTTTGTTTTTAGTGGAACAACTTGGTTCAGATTCTGTGGATTTAGCTTCTTGTGAAGATGACATGGGCTTTGAATCTCCTTGTAAGATCTTAGGCAAGTTGTTTCGTCTATGCTTTTGGAAGCTGAGGAAACCATCTTGTTGGTCAGGAGGTAGAGTCTGGAATCTATTTTGAAATTCTTCATAGGATCTAGCTCCCCTTAAAATCTCATCATAAGGAGACTCTTCATGGATGTATCTTTTCATGTTGTATTGAGCCAAATGATTCTCTACCACCCTATGTGGATCATGTCTTTTGAATTCAATGTCAACTAATTTGGCATCTTCTAGGGCTGCATCCTCAACTTTGGTATGTCAAAAATATAACAATGTAAACATACCAACCTGAATGGGAAAATTTGGCCATACCTTTTTCTAAGTCGCTTTCAATTCCTTGGTGATACCTCCTGCTATTGTTTGGTATGCCAATTCTATGCACATTAACCTGTCAGGTAAAAATTGTGGAAGGGCGTGAGGAGGAATAAAACAACCGAACACTCTAATGTAGGAGAAGTTATCCTCAATGTACCAATCTGCATGTGTGCCTAAGTTTCCCATAATATTCTCTGAAATCCTGGGCAACAGGTGGCCATAGATAACTGTATGAATAGGTACCACTATGCTGTGACAGATTTCGTAAAATAAATCTTTATCATTTTATTCCCATAGTTTGGAGTGGTAGAAATGTATAGGCTCAGAACTAGCTGGGGTCCAACTCCAGTTCATTAGGTGGAATGGGGTCATGAAGCAAATGGCATCCATGATATATGCAGACATGTAAAAAGGATCAGGTTTCCCTTTTGATTTCAATGATTAGTACTCAACAATTTCCTTAGCTAGGTTATCAGATAGCATTTTAGCCCAATTGAAAGTATAGCCCTCGGCTACTTCATTCATTATAGCCACCCACTCAACTAAGAAATGTGTAGGGTTCTTTTTCCCAAATAGACGACAGACATCATGGCTATATATAATATATGAGCATCTAAGGACGTCGCGGAATACATACCATGAACGTCGGTTTTGAATTTATCTGGATGTCCCCACCAGGACTTGATTATACCATGGTCATTTCTACCATATTGAGTGCATTCTTTTCTCTCAAAATCTAAGAGAAATGCTACATTGTAAGTATATTTGGGTGTAGAAGAAATTTTATAGATTACTTGTAGGTTCTCTGGTCGAAAAGAGCTGACGGAGGTCCTGATGGTTGATAATGCTTCTGGTTTGAATATCAACGTGCTCCAGAGCATAGCTTCTCATGTCATTATAGGGTAAAATCTTGGGTCGCACAATAATCTTGTGCAATTCCGACTATGCTACCAATCTGAGCTTGGCTGAGAAGGACTCATCATCTTCCTCGGCAGAATCGTCCGAACAATTAATAATCTCATGTTCTAAAATATCATAAACCCGCTTCCATGACTTCATGGTATCCGTAATTCGTGGAATGGTGTTTGATAGAACGTCTGTGTTTGGATTAGAATCATCGGTTGATGCATCTTACTTCTTCGCATCTTTGCGTGGCGCCATAATCCTCAAGGAAATGAAATTATCCTTCCTGTAACAAGGGAAGTCTGTAAGCTCTTTACTAAATGAAAACTTCTAATTGTGAATGGTAAAATGACTTGAAATTCAAAATTTTTTATTCATAAAGTCTATTGATCTTGTTGTTGATCTACTGACAAAGAATTTATTAAAAATTTAATGGAATTTATTACCCGGCGATTCACAATATTTATTCAAATTGTTAACTTTATCCAATCATAAATATCATTAATGCTTCGGTGGTTCAACGTTCAAAGGTTTTGAATGTGATAGGATAGAAATCCCCCAAAGGCCGAATTCCTGGAGTAAACGTTCAAACCATTATATGTATTTTGGGGCTTCAAAACTTTGGAGCTTCATAGCTTCGATAGTTCATTTGTTTTAAAAGTGTGGTTCGTACTTCGACAGTTCAACATTCGAGAGTTGTGGATATAGCACAAGATAAATCTCCCGAAGCCCGAAATTGCGGAGTGATTAATTAACACTTAATCATGATTAATTAAATATATTAACTCTTTAAAACACTTTTACTTTTTTTTAATATCCAATATTTCGTCTCTTTGATGCTTCAGCGGTTTGTGAACTCAATATTTGTTTAAACTCCTGAAGGGAAACCTGCTGGAGTGACATGGCAGAGATGACGTCATTCTTAGTGACGTGTCAAAAAAAGGAGGAGTGGCACATGTCACTTGAAATTGTGCGAATCAACTAGCACAGATGTTAAAAATAACTGCCACGTGTCAGCCTAAAAAAGATTAAAAGACATGTGTCTTATGACTCATCTGCAAGTTCTTTTAGAAATTTTCACGAAGAAAAATCTTCGGAACTTCGTAGATTTTGGGTTTTTGTTGTTTTAGATTTCTTGAAACTCCCGAAGCACGAAGCTCCAAAGTGTCCGTTAAAGGTTTTCTTTTAAAATTTAGATAGATTTTATATCCTGGAGATCACGAGAACCATTCGATCAACTTAGTGCAACTCATCGATGATTGATATTGTAAGCGCCTTATTGATCTATAACAACCAATGGATTTATTTTAAAATAAAAGGCAACTTCCTAAGTTTTTTTTTTGGTGAAATTTTATTTATAAGAGGTAGAAACAAAAGAACAAAAGTTCAAAATTCTAAGTGTTCTAACAGTTATGAAGACAGTTTTGGAAGCACTGTAAATTGTATGAATAATTGCAAAAGGTGAGTAAGAATACTTGGGAATGAGTGGAATCTCTTGCATTGTAATCCTCATACATTTAAAAGTGTCGAGAAGCCATAGAGAGTGTGTTGAGAAGTAAACAACATGATACATCTTTGAGTTGAATCTTTTGGGAACCAAAGCCCTATGAATGGGGATGTGTGATTAGAAATGGATGTGAATTATTTCTTCATCCAAACTTTGTAGATTAAATTTAGGCAAAGTTTGAAATCAACAATAAACATGAAGAAAAAAGGCCCGAAGAAGGTGAAATGAATCAACTTGATGGTTGGTATTCCAAGGTAGCTCTATAATAAAGGAAATCCTTGCTTGATGAAGGACGATGAACAAAGAAGGGAGAATTCAAGCTTGGGAAGAAAAAGGGTAGTATCAAAAGCCATCTGTAGATATTGCTAGTGAGTAAGAATGCATCAAAATCTCTATTGAGAGTGCATAGCTCACCCTTTGTAACGATCTCCCAAACAAGAATAAAATCCCCTTTGAATGTTGGTTTTCCCAATTGGGTTTCTAAGGTAAAATCTCTATTATTATGGTGTGTGGTTGTCAATTGTGGGTTAATTATTTCAATCCGGTGTGATTCCTTCTTGTTTAAAACTACAACCTATAGCACTTTGTATTGCAATCACCCTCAACATTAAAATCAAATCCAATAATTCTTTTTATGTTTGATGTAATTGTGGGGTTTGGCAGTTAAATGCTTGATAACTATCATGAAATGATTAGGCACTGTTGTTAATGGGTCTGTTCATTGGTGGGGATAATTTATGTGTAACCCACATTCCACAACATTTTTTTGGCTTAGTAATTCAACCATTTCCAACGATAATTAAAATGCAGGTTTCCATTATTTTCTTAATTGGGTCATCGGCTAGAGTCTTTGTTGAACTTTGTTCATCCCCATCATCTAGGCTACCTCATAGCTTCATTAATTCAATGTATGGAGATCCATTATAGTTTGTATGCCCATGCTAGTGTGATTTGCTAAAGTACCCACAAATTTCTCCTTAACTTAGAATGTTGGACTGACATACTACTCCAATCCTTGTATGGATCATTAGCTATAATGCAATCTCTCCATTGCTTAAATTGTTAGATTATTTAATTGGTACAATGATATTCATTCACATAAAAAAAAATTCCTTGGATAATGACATCGACGTGCAGTGGGGATACAACTATGTCTGCCCCAATAAATTAGATCATTGATTCATATAACAGAGTTACAGTGCTAATATGAGTTTGCATAGTAAATTTGTTGTTTGAATATATAGATATAATTGGGCTATCACAATGTTTTCTCCTCAAATATAATGAAGATGGAAACAAGCATTTCTAGCGAAGTCCATGCAAAGTTTTTTGGCATCCAATCATGATAGAAGAGGATATTATTCCTTTTGGGTTTTGATTATGAGTGTATTCAACATTTATTATTGTTGACACAACAAAACTTGTATCATTTTCCCACTATTTTGACATTCCACTGATAGTGGAGTTGTATAGTGATGTGTGTATTAGCATCGCACTAGAGTATGCCCTTCATTTATCTAGGCACGGTGAGATAACAGGGTGCTCATTTGCATAAGCATGTACATATGCTTGTATGGGTAGAGTGTTAATGTTTAAGCCATTATTATAGATGTTTGCATTTCATTAGATAACAATAGCATAATCCAAGATCACTGAGAAATACACAATCACAAGAGACATATCATTTATCTTGGGAAACCCTCTAGGGGAAGAAAACCCAGCAAAACTTCCTTAATATAGATAGCCAATACAATGCCAAGAGATCTCTATGCTAAAACAAAAAGTCCTCTCCAAGATATGTGCCACTCTCTCTCTCCTTTGCCGGTAACAGATCAGAACTTGTCTCTCAGAATGAGCAAGTGAGTTTTTATTCAAATGGGGTGCTAGCCTCCTTTATTTATACAAGTCTGGCATGTGTGAAGTGTCTCTTCATTGGCAGGGCCGACTTCTCCAAATGGGTGGGTAAACCCACCTTTATTATATTTATGGGTCTTCTTATTAACTACTGGGGCCGACTTCTTATTCTACCTATTATAATTGTCTGTTGACCAATCCGCAAAAGGGGATTTGGTCCTATTACAATAACCGACATGGTCAATCCACAATGGGGATTGATCCTATAAATAATATATCAATAATATTAAGAATACTCTTTGCAGTTACAATATTTCAACACAGAGAAGAGTGTTAACCTCTGTTTATTCTTTGGGTAGAGTTCTAATCAATGAATTTCTTGAAGGTATATTGGATACACATGGATTTATGATTAATGAAATGTTGGAAGCTTGTGGAATTATATTTGGTTGATAGAGTGCGCTTGTATTTTTGCTTGAGCATTTGTCTTGGAAATGCCAACAAGTATCCCATGCTTGAAAATGATCTAAAATAAAGCCATTATTTTATCCTATTGGTGATAGACATTAGAGTAGCTAGAGCTTGGGTTTGTGATTGCCCAAATTATAAACTATAGCAAATCAATTCTAAACAAAATATTATGTAGAATTATTAAATTTCCATAGAGGATCCAAGTTGGTGAAATGAATGGGATATAAGTCTCTTGTTTACGGATCACTTTTGCAAGTGCCTTCAAACCATAATTTATAGACTTGACCCATTGCAATTACTAGTTGAGTAGATCATAACTTAAGAAGGGCATATAGAGTTTCCCCTTCTCTCTCATAATGGCTGCCAATGGAACAAATTGCTCCATTGTGGCCATACCATCAATGGAAATCCTTTGTTTGTATGTCATGTACATATTATTCTTGAGGATTCATGCATCCTTACATTATCAAACCACACTTCTTTTCAAGCCATCAGAGATAGCAAGTGCTCGAAAGATAGTGGTTTAAACAAACACCGGCTCATACTCAAACACCATTTGACACCAACATATCTCTAAGAGACAATGAGAATGGATCAACATCCTCTGCGATGGAGGCGAGTAGTAGAAGAGGATGAAGGACTATCCCTGAATAATATCCCCCCCTCCATTGCCCTTCATACCTTTTTTTTCTTCTATAATGATTAAGTATGGAATATATCATGCAGACTTTCAATGTTCGATCACAAAAGAGTGTTCAAATTTTATGGCATCATAGTTTCTAGAATCTTCTAGGGGAGGTGTTGAATCACTGAATTTTTGAAATGATATCTTCGATTATATGAACCATTTTGGAACCGTTTCTTGTAAACATAAACAATTCAACATGTGATGGATCTATTTCTAGGAAAATGAAATGACTCCTTTGTCAAAAAATATGCTAATAAAAATGTAAAAAGGAAAATCCACATGGGAAAATGAAGGGAATATGGTGGGAAAGAGGGTTGGGGAGGGGACCACAACCACAAAAAGTAAAAATAAATCCTAGTAAACCAAAACCTAAACCTCTACATCATTTTCCCCTTTCATTTGCAAACAATGAGAATGTCTTGAGAGCACTAATAGTAACAAGAATTTGGAGAGCATTAACACAATCACATTCACAATGTAACAACAAACATTTGGAGAGTGGATTTGGCAGAACAACACTCTCATTTGGAGAGTTTGAAGTGCAACAACTTTAGAAATCTTCCTTTTCAAGTAGAAAACACTCATTTTATGTGCTTTGAATATAACTAATGAATCTATGATACATTAACACATCATAATACAATGGCTTGTTAATAGTGGAGTTTTTACGTCCGCACAATGATTTGTGCTAGAGACCTAACCCCTCACGTAAGTAGAATAATATATTCCGATGTAATAAAGGTTTATATTAATAAGGCCTAGCAATAAGGAAGAATAAGTTGAATGTAAGAAGACCTAATAGAAGCTTTCACTTCTAGAAGGATCTTCCTCTAGATGGTTCTTTTGATAGACATATTTAGTATAAATATGAGTCGAGAGTATGAGAACTGTTGTCTTAGATATTATTGTAATAGATCTCTACTCGACTGGAGGTTTCCCCCTTGAAAAGGAAAGTGAACATTTATCTCAGTAATCTAAGTGCTCTTTCTGGTGTTATTCTGTTATCATTTCAATATTATTGTGGTGTTGTTATGGTTATATTGTTTTTCATATTCCATTTCTAGCATTTTATTTCTGTTCTGCATACTTTTTATATTTGGAATATTACAAGTGGTATCAGATCACTTTCCTTGGTAGAAAATTGTGGGTAATTTTTTTTCAGGGTAGAGAGGTATTCCAACGTCTTTAAGCTACATAGATCTGTCGTTACGCACATAAACCTGTGGTTGAGGGATTCATACACACAGGAAATACAAGTGGTACTTAAGCGCACATCTATTGGCCACCCATGTAACCCCTATTGGTACCCCTTCGAGTGGTAGCGCATCAGACAACACATGTATATGGATTGACCTGAAGCCCTCTTTAGATAAACTGATCGACCGCCTAACTTTTATAGTGTCACCAAGAACAACACTCAGGAATATACTCTCTAGTACCTGGGTAGTCGGGTAGTATGGCTAAGGGCATGGTTTATCTTCCTTAGTTGGTTCCCTGAGATATTGGGTTGAGTACTACTGTTGGACCCCGCATGTATATCAGAGAGCTATAGCAGATGGAAAACCCTTTTCCGTAGAACCCTTGGGGATGGAAACAAAAAAATAAAATAGACAGGATCTATTGCCGCCCAACTGTGTTCGAGTTTCCGAATCACTACACATTTCTTCCTGGTTAAGCATTTGGGAATTTCATTACTGCAGTATTCTTCAGACCGGAGTATAAGTTTGGAAATTTTTGCACCATTATTTGAGACCTATTCCATTAGATTCATCTCTTCGCCCTTATCGTATTCATACCTATCATTTTTAAACAAACTTTTTGACCCCACTCGCCCTTCTTCAGTTCCCTTGTCATCATGGCCCATACCCATAGCCAAGACTTGGAAGCTCGCTTCAATACCTTGCAATCTAATTTCACAGAGAGCCAACAAGAATTGAGACAACTCAATGCCAATATTTCCACCATCAATAAAACCATGCATTCCTCCATCGTCGCCTCAATCGCGGAACTCAAAGAAGACCTCAAACAAGACATGACTACCCAGCTTGAATCTGTCACTTCGATGATCTGCACCAAGCTGCATATCCCTGCAGATCCCCCTTTATCTGACCCACATTTGTATACCGAAGCTAAAAATTTCTCTCATTCCCATAATTTTCAGCCCCATCACTTTCAGCGTGATCTACGCCTTTTGCGGGTGGATGTGACCAAAGTTGATGGCTCAGATCCCACTAGTTGGGTAACTCAAATGGAACATTATTTCTCTTTGTACAACATTACAGATGACTTGCCCAAACTCCAATACGATGTTCTCCATCTAGATCAAGAACGTTGGAAATGGTGGCAATGGAGAAAAACTGCCTGTCAAGGATATGTTTCTTGGACACACTTTGTGGTAGATATTTATGAACACTTTGACACTGACACCAACCATTTAGGCCGTTTGACAAAGTTGAAACAATCTGGCACAGTGGAAGACTTTATAGATGCTTTTGAGCGACTGGATTTTCGTACAGAGGGCATGTCTGATGCTTTTTTTTGAGAATGTTTTATGAGTGGCCTCAAGGATGAGATTTGTGCCCATGTCCTCATGGTTCGGCCTCAGAGTTGGGTGGAGGCTAATAAACAAGCTAAGGAAGAAAAACATGTTGTCTCTTCTCAAAACTGGAAACCCTCCTTTATTCCTTGCACTAAACCAGTAAATCCCACTCCTCCTTCTACTCCACTTAAGATCCAAAAATTGACCAGGGCCGAAATGGCTGAACGCCAACTCAAAGGCCTTTGTTATAATTGTGATGACAAATATTTTCTGGGACACAAGTGTAAGGAAAAAAATATTTTTCTGGCCATCTCAGAGGATGTTTCGGAAGAGGATGTTGAAGCTCCCCTTGTGTCCGAGTCACCCGAACCCACCGACATTACCCCTCCCTCAGACCCTCCCGAAGTAGAACCAGTCATTTCCCTAAATGCTCTTGCGGGCTTCTCTGCTCCCCAAACCCTCAAACTAATTGGCTACATCAAGCATAGGAAGGTCATCATTCTTGTTGATAGTGGCAACACCCATAATTTTATTCATCGCCGCATTGCCCAAGAAACTAATTGCTATATTTGTTCAGTCAATAATTTCTAAATCATGATTTCCAATGGCAGGTCCATGAAATGTGGAGGGCGTTGTGAAAATATGCATCTCCAAATTGGTGACTAGCACCTGAAATCTCATATGTTTGCTATCGACATGGGCAGTTGTGACATTGTGTTGGGTGCAGAATGGTTAAGGACTTTGGGTCCCATTCTCATGGATTTTAAGGAATTAACCATGCAATTCAACCAGGAGGGCCAACAATATAAGTTCCAAGGCATCACCATCGGTTCCCCTGAGATCATTAGTTCCCATAGCATGGAAAAGCTGCTCAAAAAAGGTCATTCAAGCGTTATTGCTCAACTCCATGCCATACAAGAAACTGAGACACCCTCTATGCCGCAAGACCTCCAATCCATCCTCTCTAAACATCAACTGGTTTTTTCCACTCTCCAGGGACTCCCTCCTTCCCATGGTGTTCATGATCATTCCATTCCCCTTGTCCCAGGAATCCTTCCTCCCAATATCCGTCCCTATCGTCAGCCCTTTTCCCCAAAAAATGAAATTGATAAAATGGTTCAAGAACTTCTTAATGAAGGTGTTATCTGCCCTAGTACGAGCCCCTACTCTTCTCCTATGGCCATGGTCATGAAGAAAGAAGGCTCTTGGCGCATGTGTCCTGATTTCTGCACCCTCAACAAACTCACCATTAAAGACAAATTTCCCATTCCTGTCATTGATGACCTCTTGGATGAATTGAGTGGCACACAGTTCTTTACTAAACTTGATCTTCATTATGGCTACCACCAGATCCATATGAAAGAGGCAGACATTCCTAAGACTGCCTTTAGAACTCATGAGGGCCACTATGAGTTTTGTAAATGTGTTGTGAATAATGAATAATTTACACATGATATACTCTGTATATATCAATGAGTTCGACTTGAGGTGAACCAATGCGCCATAGTGGTGTCCTAGAGTGATTTGGACACACACCAGTAGTTACGGGATTGAACTGCCACCTATTCTAGTCTCTTAGGCAGTTACAGGAGTGAACTGCCACCTAATTGAGTTAACTAGTCAACTAGTCTTCAGTTAACTG
>CBVK0100096440.1:8763-23638 GCA_900067695.1 Picea abies | reverse complement strand
TAAAAAACCCTCGATGAAAGGAACTCCCCTGATGACACATCCAAGGTACCTGACCTAACTATGATCCATGCAGACATTATTACATTATAAACCCACGCAGGGGTGCGGACATTTCGTTTACAAAAATTCAAGTGCTGGGGTATCAGATACCCAAGTAGAACCAATAATTGTCTTCAACATAGATAAAAACTTCATGATACATGAGTTGACCCCTGTGCTGAATAGGCGATCAATAGGTCCCTTTTAGGGTTTAAAGAGGGAAAATGATATTTTAATCCATAAATGTTGTCCTTCCACCTAGAGCACACTCCCTTAGACATTCAAAGATAATTAAGGCCTTTCAAACCCTAGTGCACCTTTTGTAGAGCCCATGAACCCTAGTGCAACTCTTGTAGCGCTCCTCTTCATGAGTGAAAATGTTGGTCTTCTTTAGGCTTATAGATCCATTTTTTACTTGGGTTCTCATTCACCATCACAGAGGTCCACTCCCCACTTTTCATCTTTCAAATTATTTGGAGTACGATTCCATTGTTTGTTTAGGGTCTTGGACCATGTCAACCATGCCACATGTCGCTCCGTTATGCAAAAGACACTCCTCCAAATATGTCAAACATGCCTCGAACAACATGTCCTTGTCCAAATTTCTCAAGGGTAGAACATGCCTCCAATTATGTGGAATACACCTCGAATAATGTGTAATGCCTCATAAAGTTACTTTAATATGATTTAAATGGCTTCTTGCACAAAACATCTTTCCTACAAGGTGGTAGACTCGTGATCAAGAAACCAAAATGCTCCCTTGACATGGAACACTCCTCATCAAGTGATCTTTGATGGAACAGGCGCTACAATTGCCATGTGGCCTCATCCAAGCTAGGGCGTTCCTATTCTAGCTTATTTCCTTGCCATCTGTCATGCCCAAGGATTCCTTCAAGGTTGGGTGTTTCCCTCCTCCTCAGTTTCTCTTGCCAAATGCCATGATCTAAACCTCCTCTAACGTAGGGTGTTCCTACTTTTGGCTATTTTTGACCCTTTGACTCGCCATAAATCATGCTTTGGACCCTTAATATCATAGGGCACTCCTACTAATATTAGCCACCAAACTGATCTTGTACCTTGGGTTCACCATAGGAGCAAGTATACCAATGATGAAACAAATGTAATGTAAGCCATGTAAACCTACCTCAAGTGAGCCAAGTGCACCCGAATGGAATCCCCTAGTGCAATGTTTCTGCGAAAAGTCTCCATCAACAACCTATAACTGATACGAGTCTTCTTTTGTGCTTGGTGAGAGAGGAAAGCCCATGAAAATGAAAAATAAAGCATGCACTTTCAAGCGATGACAAGAAATAGCATAGATGCAATCTAAGTTGAAAAAGGAGTGAATATTTATCTTCAAATGACAGGCCATCACTTGACAAAGTGACACTTACATATCCAATTACAATTAAAGGTCCATTTGTTTCCACTAACGATTCTATTATAACACCTCTTCTCTAACTGGGACATTAGGAGAGTAGTCAAAGCTATGAGTACCAACAGAGCAGCAAATGAGGAAGGGATTCAGGATGAATTCCTTAAACATGGCATCTAGTCTCTTGAGTCTTGAGTCTTATGGTCCCTTTGCCTATATCTAAGAAAGCTCTCCAATCCTTCTTGGGCAAAACCAATTTTGTCCATAGGTTCATTCCAAATTATGCAGAAATAATAAAACCTATCTATAAGTTGCTTAAGAAGGATGTTAAGTTTGAGTGGAATGATGAAAGCAAGAAGGCGTTTCAAGAGATTAAGACTGCCATATCTGAAGCTCTCGTCCTCGTAAGTCCGGATTATTCCAAGGACTTTCAAATTTTCTCTTTTTCCTCTGAAGATACCATTGTTGATGTATTACTTCAAAAAAAATGACCAAGGCCATGATCAACCCATCGCTTACATGAGCAGGGCCTTGCAAAATGCAGAGTTAAAGTACCCCATGTTTGAAAAACAGGCCTATGCTTTGGTGAGGTCCCTAAAACATTTCAGAGTCTTCATTGGATATTCCAAAGTAATTGGGTATGTGCCTAATTCAGCAGTTAAAGATGTATTGTCTCAGTCATAGGGATTAGGTACAAGGGGTAAGGGGTAAATGGAGTGCTAAAATCCAAGAGTATGATTTGGAAATCAAACCCACCAAGTTAATCAAAGGACAAGGTCTAGTTAATATGTTGATTGAAGGGAATGAAAGGGCCTTGGGTATGATTTGTCAAAATAATAATCAAGACTTTTCCCCCAACTTATTGAAGCTTGAACAGGTTGAGTGGTATGCGGATATTATTTTCTATCTTAAGAATCTCACGTGTCCAAGCCATTTATTGGGTCATAAGAAAAGGGCTTTAAGGTTAAAATCATCTAAGTATGTCCTCACTAGAGATGGGTTAGGATGGAGGAATCCTGATCAAATAATCCTTAGGTGTGTTGATGAAGTTGAAGCTAAGAAACTCGTACATGTATTCCATGTTGGGTTTTGTGGTGGTCATTATGCAGCTAAAACAAAAACTCACAAAATCCTTAGAGCGGGATATTATTGGCCCACCATCTTTTCAGACGTGCATCAATTTGTGAGAAAATGTGAGCCTTGTCAGCTTTTCACTGGGAAGCAGAAGTTAGCCGCCCTCCCTTTGCAGCCAGTAGTGGTTGAAGCACCTTTTCAACAATGGGGTTTGGACTTCATAGGAAAGTTCAAAGATAATTCAAGTAACGGTTATTCATGGGTCTTAACAGCTATGGATTACTTCACCAAATGGGTTGAAGCCATTCCCACTAAGTCAACAACTGAAAAGGTTGTCATGGACTTCCTTGAAGACAAGATCATAACAAGATTTAGTCTGCCTTCAAAGAAAGTAACGGATAATGCTAAAGCTTTTTGTTCATCAGAAATGTCTTCTTTCTGTTTTAAATATGGCATTATCTTATTACATGCATCAGATTATTATCCCCAAGGAAATGGTCAAGATGAGTCAAGTAATAAAAACTTAATGACCATAGTCGAAAAAATTGTTGGGGAAAACAGAAGGTCTTGGGAAAGTAAGATCAAATATGCATTATGGGCAAATAGAATAACTAAGAAGGAAGCAACAGGGAAAATTCCTTTTGACTTGGTTTATGGTTTGGAGGTTAGGTTGCCAGTAGACCTTATACTTCCAACTTATGGTTTGGTTCAGGATTTTTTCACAGGACAGGAAGCGGTTCAGAACAGGGTTAATCAGATAATAGAGTTAGATGAGAATAGAAGAAAGGCTTCTGATCCGAATTGCAGAAATCAAAGTTAAGTTAAAAGGGCTTTTGATAAATCAGCAAGGCGAGGGGATTTCATAGTTAGAGATTGTTAGTTTTAGGGTAAATTCAATACTCAAGGCAACTAGATCTGTAACTCAATCATAGATAGACTACATGTAAAGTAGACAACAGCAACTTAAGAGAAGAACAACTCAGATCACATATGAATATAACTCAGATCTAAAGCAGTAATGAACAGCTCTGAATACAACAGCAGATCTATATGATTAAACCAACAATCTCAGATCTAAAACTCTGCCTAAACAGCTTACAATGAGCATATCTATATACTGCTTGCTATATTAATCAATTCTGTAATCAGATCAGATCTAAAACAAAAAGAAACAAGTAGGAAGCATACCTGGTACAACAACCTACCTCTGAAGATAGCACAACAAACACAATAGGTATAGATACTGTATATATGCTCAGACAAAGGTTTAGTTCATGGATCTATAGAGGATCCTTAATGCCATGGAATGAAGGAACTTTTCTTGCCACCACACACAAGTGCCACAGGGAGAAAAAACACAGACCCAACAAAGGTGAACAAATACTCAAAACCTCACACTGTGAAACCCTTACCCAAAAAGGCTGAAAACAAGACTGTATGTAAAACCCTTATCTTAACAGTAATATAACTGAGATGTTAGCAAACTGTACCCCCAAGAAATCTACCCTAGCAAGAGGGCAGCACAGCAGACAGAAAAAGGGGTATCAATGACTTAGGGTTTAGTCCACACAACAGGGCTGTAGTCACTACTACAGCAATCTCAAGGAGGGCCACACCTGGCTGTCAAGGAAGGAGAACAATGATGTACGGTCACCCCAATACCGGCAGCTTGAAATCACCTACTACAGCCAGATCACCCCAACAGCCTGAAGTATCCACAGTAAAGGAGGTAGCTAGGCCACCCATAGCAGTCAGAAGAAACCACAGCAAAGGAGGCGGTAGGCTGGAAGGTATACACAGCAGATCAAAGGAGGCCGCAGCTATCCCTCAAGAGGCCACTGCTCAAGCAGAAAAACAAAAAGGGCCGCTCCCATACAAGGACACAAGGAGGCCGCAGCTATCCCTCAAGAGGCCACTGCTCCAGCAGAAAAAACAAAAGGGTCGCTCCCACACAAGGACACAAGGAGGCCGCAGCTATCCCTCAAGAGGCCACTACTCCAGCAGAAAAACAATGGGCCGCTTCCACAGATATTCAAGGAGGCCGCAGACTTAGAGAGGGGCTCAACCCTTAGCACAAGAGAAAGATAGGTAGCTTAGAATGTTTGAGGGGGGGTTTATTAAATAGTACTTAGGGTAGGGTTAGGGCTAGATTAAGTGAACTAAAAAGTCACATGTTTAAATTTGGAATTTAAACATGTGACAATAATATTTAGTATTTAACTTTAAACCATAACCCCTAATAAACCAACAAAACCCCAAACCAATCTACCAAGGGTAAAGGAGGGTTTGCAAGGTGGCATTACTCATTCCTTCAAATCACATGGTGAACCTATTACTTTATCATCACTGCATATGGGACTTATCCCTCTTGTGGTTATGTCCTTCTTCAAGGAAGGTCATGTACCATCAAGTACTTGATAGAGAATCCAGTAGCCCTAGAACTTTTCCTGGGGTCTTATCCACCAAGGTCATAGACCAAGGATCAATCCATGCCCCAGGCATGGGTACTCTGGACCATGTCCAGGGTCCCTAGACATATCTAGGGGCTATAACATCTTGGTCCCAGAACAAGAAACCCATGCCCCAGGCATGGGTACCCTGGACCCTGTCCAGGGGCCCTAGACATATCTAGGGACTTTAAATGCTTGGCCCCAGACCAAGAAACCCATGCCCCAGGCATGGGTACCCTGGACCCTGTCCAGGGGCCCTAGACATATCTAGGGACTTTAAATGCTTGGTCCCAGACCAAGAAACCCATGCCCCAGGCATGGGTACCCTGGACCGTGTCCAGGGGCCCTAGACATATCTAGGGGCTTTTATCTGCTTGGTCCCAGACCAAGAACCCCAATCGTATACTGGGGGCCCTCTCAGGGTCTTTACTGCTTGGTCCCAGACCAAGAACCCCAGTCGTATACTGGGGGCCCTAACAAGGGTCTTTTGTCATAGCACTAACTGTTTAGTCCCAGACCAAGTCCCCCAGGAGTGCATTGGGGGGGCCCTAGATCTTGTCTAGGGTCTTAGCCATCCTTCAGGAGAATGGCTCTCGCAGCTGCTATAAATTTAACAGAGATACAGTGTTATTATGGGATAAAGGCAGAGAGAAACCAGGCAAGCATGGGAAGTGTGACAGTTTATGGTTGGGTCCTTATGTGATCTGGGAAGTAGCAAGTCCAAATTCTTTCCACCTCAACCATTTGGACGATGAGCTCATAAATATTCCAAGGAATGGGAAACAACTCAAACTCTTATTTAGATGATGAATGAATTAACTCAAACTCAAACCCTTTGTAACATATTTCTAAACTCTCATTTTCTTTCGGTTTTCTTTCAGTTTTGTATTATTTCATTTGATGAATGAATTTCATTGTATAGTCATTTTATTTCTGTAATTATTGTCATTAGCATTTCATTTATTGATTATTGTTTTTATACATGTATTTATGTTGGATATTGGTAAGCAATCGATTTTGTAGATTCTGAAGTTCTCGTATGCTCTCCTTTAAAAAGATCGAACACACGTCCCCATGTGGAGCCAGATGTTGACCACCTATTTCGACCACGGGTCAACTGCATGTAACATGACGTTGTGTACCTTGGGGTACAACCTTTTTAGAAGACTTTTGGTTCTACAAGGCATTTTTTGACCCTGACACATCTTTTTGTAACCAGAATGTTTGCTCCCCTGCGTGGGATAATAATGTAATGAGTCAACATTAGTCATATTTTTGTTAGTTGCCTAGGACTTTATCATTCGGGAAGTCCTTTCATCGAGTGTTTTTAATCCTCGGGTAATTTTAATTACCCTTGAGTTTCTCAGTCACAGTAATCCTCCAAAGTGGTGAAAGGCATTCTAATGATCAAGCCCAATGGGTGACTAGGGTCTAGGAATATTGTAAATGACCATGCTAGACATCTTCTAGAGTCTTGCAGAATTCCGTCGAGTTTTAATAGTTTTTTTTTAATTTATTAAAATTACCCATTTAATGGTAATTTTAATTAAATTTGATCTAAAAATGTAAAAATTTGGTCCTAGGGGATTTTGATAGCGGTCTGAGTGCTCAAAACAAATGGCAAGAGACCCCCTACAACCTTGGACCAAGTTTCAGCTCAATCGGACAAGTTTTGCTAGGTCATTTTTCAAGAGGAGCCCAAGTCATTTTAGAGTCAGCAATTAATTGCTTTAACTTAGCTAAAGTAAAAATGCCAAAAATTGTAAAAAGGGAATAAAGACATGAGAGAGAGTGGGAAAGGTTTCCTAACCTTTTTCCTAAGTAGGAAAAGTAATTTTCCAACTTAAACAACCCCCCCAAGGCTTAGCCACAACTTAAAGTGTGTTCCCCTTGGGAGAAGTGCTCCCCCCTTGCTCAACTACTTGACCAAACTTAAAAATTAAAGGGAGTTAACACTCTTAACCCTGAGTTCATGTCTAACTTTATTGTTGGCTTGGTAAAAAGAGGGGTCTCTCGTCTCTCTCAAGTATAAAAGAATGCCTACCCTTCCTCATTTCAAACATTATTATCAGAGCAAGTTTATTCTACCCAAATCTCTCTCTCTCTCTCTCTCTCTCTCTCTCTCTCTCTCTCATTTCTTCTTGTAAGTTTTTGTTGCAAGTATTTGCATGCAATTTTTATTGAATGAAAGGAAGCTTTGGAACAATACCATCTTGGCATTGGGATTCTTCTTGATGTTGTGCAAATTTTATTGCGGTGATATTATTACTTGTTCTTGTATTTTTCTTGTTTACTTTGCCGAGATTAAGAGATCCATAGCAAAGTATTTTGCTTGGTAAGACTAATAGTAGTATTGCTAATAGTTCTAGTGAGTTATTTTCATAGAACTTGGAAAGTATTTTACATGTTCTTTGGATATGCTCACCTCTTGATTGGTTTTGTAGCAAGTTGGCACTATTTGCAGGTCACCAAAGGGTTTGAACAAGTAGATTTCAGATCTAGAAATTTACTTGTTTAGCCAACATAAGCCTCCAAAAAAATTCTGCTCTCTTTTCTTGTCATTTCATTTCTGATTTGAGACATTTTCTGTTCTGAAATAGGCTTTAAAATACATACTTTATATTCAGAATTTTTGTTTAAAATTTATGTTTTTCAGTAATAGAAATTTCTGAGTTGTTTTAAGTATTTTTGCAGCATTTCCAGCAAGCATTCGCTTGCTGTTTTTTGCAGGTTCTCACCAGAACAAGGGGAGGTGCTGCCCATTTTGGGCATCAAAACACTCCAAAAGAGTCTCCCAAACTTGGGTTTCAAAACCCTCGTCTTCTCTATCTCTTTCAAGCATTGTAAGCAACCCAAGAGAGTGTCTTGGGCTTGCATTCTTCTCTAAGTTTTAATTTTTTGTTTTGTATTTAATTTCTAATTGCCTACACCTTGCAAAGTGATTCGACCTCGCCAATCCATGCAAAATCGTAAGGCTAAAGTAGATTAGTTTATTGTTTTGCAACTATTATTTGCCCCACTTGTCCTTAAGGCATGGTTGTGTGGCTAAGTTTATTTTCTTTCTGTTTAGAATTAATCTTTTATTTTCATACCCACTTTGGCACGAAATCGATAGGCTTGTCCTCCTCCTTGTGCCTTTGTTGAGGTTGTTAAGTCTTTACATTCCTTCCTGTTTGCCCCACTTGTCCTTAAGGCAAGGTTGTGTGTCTAGGTGCAATTATTTTATTTTTCCATGTATATTTACTTGCTTTAATTTATTTTTGCCTACACCTTGCAAAGTGATTTGGCTTAAGCAATCCATGCAATATAGTGAGGCTTGCATAACTTGTATAATTTGTTAATATCTTGGTTATTTGGGAAGTAATCATATTTAGTAACTAGGCACCCGAACTAATACAACTTTCAGCATAAAAAAAGGTGACTCGGGGACGACTTCACGACACTAAGTGTCCTCCCTGCCTGAGCACCCAAGCATTCTGGATTGACCTGTGGAGCTAGGGGAGGACCTTGCTTGTCCTCCTTCTTGAGCACCTAGCAATAATTTTGGTCAAAGCAGTAAGTTTAGGGGGTAGACACATAATCTAGGCTTGTATCTTCAAAACTTAAACCCCCTAACTAAAGAAAGACTTTAAAACTCTTCTAAAATCAACCTACAACACTTTCACAACTTGTGTGCTTTCATTTTCATTTATCTTTATCTAAATTGTGCAAGTTTACTTTCAAGGCACTTAATTTCCAATGTATTTTACTTTCCAAGCACTTGTACTTTCCAAGTAACTTTACTTTCAAGTTGGGCGCATTTACATTCAAGCTATCTACTTCCTAAGTTGCGCATCTCTCTTAGGCACTTTGCTTTCCAAGTTACTTGTCAAGTTATCTTCCATTTGTGAATATCTCAATGCTTTAATCATTCATTGTATATTGGGTGGATCTCTTGTATAGTTGTATAATCATCTAAGTTGTTTAGTTTATTGTAAATCTATTTCATTTCATTCATAATTGTTTAAAGTGTAAAGCTTATTCCTTATTCTTTGTGATCGATCTATAGCATTGTTTATTTTTTATATAATTTGTATATGTGTTATATCTATCTATTGACTCCAGTTACCCATCTTTAGGCACTAGTCTTAATTGAGTTTGTAGGTAAAGAAGTTTGTTTGTCATTAAAATTTTGCATTGCATTATTGATTCTCATTTAGGTTAGGTCTCCCTAACACAAGATTTAAAATTAACTCCTAGAACACCTAATCAACTTAACTTAGTTAAGTAGGGTCTACCCCCCTTGGCTTCCCTAGGAGAGAGTTTGGACTTAGGCTTGTGCCTCCAAGGACACACCAAGTGGGTTGGAGACTTCTCCATGCTTGTAGTTGTGTAGAAGGACAGCAACATCTTTGGCGCCGTTGTCGAGGATAAGTCTCTTATCCTTGGTTAATCGACAAACTTGAAAATTTTCTTTAAAAAATTAACTAAAAAAATTTTCCTAAAAATTTGTAACTTGATTTGTTTATTCGACATTGATTAGTCTCTAAGTGGCGACTCCACTGAACAATTCTTTGAGGTATCCTACTAGGAGCGATCTACATGGGGTGGTTTATTCATTTCCTGACCCTGAAAGGGTTTATAGGAGGAGAATAAACATACTAGATCCTCGTAGGTTACTTGAAAGTCTTGGAGAAGAAGCAATCTCTGATATACAATTCTTGTTTGCACAAAATAATCCTGTAACAACTAATCTTAATTCAGTTATGGGTGACCTATTAAGGCCTTTGAACTTTGCAAATACTCAAGGTGCTTCTCATGCAATTCCTGACAAAGCTATTGAGAAATTGTCTACCTTTCAGGGGAACAATGTTGTTAGTGCCAGATCTCACATCCTGAATCTTGAGTTATGTGTTAGTAAGTGGTGCAATGGTCACAACCACAACCATGAGGATGTCAAAATGACCTTGTTTGTGTATTCTTTAGAGGGGGATGTTGGTGAATGGTTTTCAGAGAAAGATCCTAACCAGTTTAGCACCTTGGCTAAAATTCAAAAAGCCTTTACGAAAAGGTGGGATGATCAGAAGGAGGATCGGCATTTGCTAGCTTCCCTTAGTACAAGTCAAAAAAAGGAAAATGAGACTATGGAATAGTTCAATAAAAAGTTTAATGATTTGGTTAAAAGTCTCCCCACAACTATCAAGCCTCTTGTGGCATCTATCTTAATTCATTATATGGAAGCTTTTGAGGGAGAGACTAGATATCAGTTAAGGGATAAGCAGCAAACAACTCTAAAGGATGCACAAAAATTTTCTATAAGGATAGATAAGAACATGCAAGATGCTAGGAAGTCAAACATTCTTGGTTTCTCAAGGGGAACTTCTTCCAAGAATGTTGAGGAGACGAAGAAGAAAGTAGAGGGTCAAGAATCTTCTAGTGATAGCATTAAGGAGCTAACTCAATTGATCAAGCAAATGGAAATTAAGCATGCTAATCAAATGAATGCCATGCAAAATAGGTTGATAGCTATGGAGAGGACGCAATCTGGTAGACCCCATCACAAGCCAAATGATAAATGGCCAAAGAGACCTCCTCCTCAAGATCAAAGGCCACCAAATCCTTTTGATTCCACCAACTTGGTTGATCATCAAGCCATACCTTATTGTAGACCTTGTGGTGAGTTTCATGAAGAAATGACTTGCCCAATTTTCCTTGAAGGTTGTGATGAAGAAGATTATTCTAACTCAGGAAATGAACAAGTTTTTATGTGTGGTAGAAAGTACAATGTTGGAATGCATGATTGGATGGAATTTGTTGAACAAGGTGGTAATGCTAATTGCATGACTAATGTTGTAGATAAGGCAACAGAAAAATTTGGTCCTAAGCCTACTTCCCAACAAGTGTCAGAAATGGCTAAGTATAGAGGCATTACTTACCAAAGGAATGGAAACAGAAATCAGGATAGGCCTCAAGCGAACATTCCTAAGGTAGCTCCTCCCCCTCCTAAATCAAATGTTCATACAAATTCAGAGTTAAATATTGATTTAGGGAGCAGGCTCAATAGTGCGAAAATGTTGGTTCCTGTGTCAGAAACTATGAAGATCCCATCTCAGAGGGAAAAATTGCTTAAAGCCATAGAAGATCCTCCCCAGAACATTGTGCATAGACCGCCAACAGTAGCTTACCAAGACAGACCAGTAAACTTGCAGAATTGGGATAGGGGAAATGAAAAGAATCAACCTTTTTACCTTTCTCTACTTGTGAACAATCATCTCCTTCATAATCGCATGCTTGATTCAAGAGCAAGCTCAAATGTTATGACTAAGAAGGTAATGGAGCAATTGAACCTAAGGATATCAAGGCCTTACCATAACATTTGTGCCATGGACAGTAAAATGATTAAGGTGCATGGTTTGATTAAAAGTTTACAAGTACATTTGGTTGTTTTCCCAAACATTATGATAGAAATGGATGTAGTTGTAATAGATGTGTTTGATGCTTAGGGAATGTTGCTTTCAAGAAAGACAGCTACAGACTTAGGGGGTAATCTACAAATGGACCTAACTTATGCCACCATCCCCACCCCAGATGGAACTACTTTTAAGCTAAATAGAGAATTGGAAAGAAGGTATCATGTAGAAGACCCAAGGAATCCTAGCAATGAGTTGAAGTATAAAGAGGATGATCTTGAAAATTATGTTATCTTGTCTAACTCTTTAGGACCTATAGAAGAAGAAGTTAAAGAGGAAAGAGTTAATGAAATTTGGTACTTGCATTTTGATGGTGCTTTTTCTAGAGCTGGAATAGTCATTGAATCTCCATCTGGTCAGGAATTTAAGTTTTCTTATAGATTGGAGTTTGATGCTACAAATAATGTGTTTGCGTATGAAGCTTTGTTGATTGGTTTGGAGGTTTGAAAGGACATGCGTGTCAAATGTTTAAACATAAAGGGAGATTCAAATTTAGTCATACAACATCTTAAGAACAAATTTGTTTGCAAGTCTGAAAGGTTAAAAAAAGTATAGGAATGCAATATGGGACCCCATGGAAAGTCTAGATGCCTTAAATCTTATTGCAATTCCGAGAGAGCAGAATTCTAAGGCAAATGAACTAGTTGTAGTTGCTTCCACTCTTCAAGATTCCCATGATTTGATTAAGGAGAACATTTCGGTGGAAGTCATATTTAAGCCCTCGGTTCCAGATAATATGGATCACTGGCAAATATTTGATGATGATAAGCAAGTTATTAGATTCATGAATCACATGCAAGAATTTTCTGAATTCTATGTCAATGAAAAAGAAGAGGGTTGTAATTACACAGATAATGATAATAAGGTTAATCAAGTTCCTAGACGCCCTATTGCACAAGAAAAATTGTTTGATAGGCAAGACGGTCACAAACCAAAGGAAGAGATAGGTATAAAACCAGGTGATCACTTTGAGGTCAACATACGAACTGATACAGAACCTAGGATGGTGAAAGTCAGAAAAAGCACACCTATAAAAGAAAGAAAAGAAATTATCAAGTTGCTAAACGAGTATAGGGATGTTTTGGCTTTCACTTATTATGAACTTAAAGTCTATAAGGAAGATGTGATTTAGCATGTCATTCCTTTGAAGGAAGAGTCTAAGCCCTTTAGACAAACGTTAAGAAAGATTAACGACAAGTTCGCTCCTTTGGTCCAAAAGGACTTACAGAACATGTTAGCAGCCAGAAAGAAGAATGGTCAAATCAGGCTATGTATAGATTTCAGAAACTTGAACATTGCATGCACAAAGGATAACTATCCCCTCCCCAAAATGGAAACATTGCTACAAAGGGTAACAGGATTAGGAATGATTTCAATGCTTGATGGGTTTTGATGATCTAATCAGATCAGGGTCAAGGAAGAGGATAGGCAAAAAACTACTTTCACTACTCCATGGGGTACCTTTGAATATCTGAGAATGCCTTTTGGCTTATCTAATGTTGGAGCTACTTTTCAAAGAGCTATGGATTATACCTTTAGGGGATTAATTGGAAAGATCATTGAAATCTATTCGGATGATTTAACATTGTTTTCTAAGGATGGAAAGAGTCATATTGGTCACTTACAACAGGTTTTTGAAAGATGTAGGGAGTTTAGAATTTCTTTAAATCCTGCAAGTCAGTTTTTGGTGTAACAGAAGGGAAACTCTTGGGCCACAAGTTAAAGAGCATAATTTCCAAGAAAACGTTATGAAATAAAGGAGAATTCAATGCAACATACTTAAGTGCTTCAATAATCCGAGGTGCACAACATGATACCCGAACTCATTACCTCGTGGAGCAAGACTTACTGTTGCTTCAGGACCAGGCTGGTGGGATGGATGCTAGTGTTGTTGAATAATGGGTTGTGTTATCCCCCACTTTTAGGGATAGCTAGGAGATCATGTCTCGAGGCCCACAGGTCCTAGACATGTAGTACCAAGAGCAGGATTGACTTTAGCATGGCCCCAGAGGGCCTTCTTTCTTCAAGCATCTTTGTCTTGTCAGCAGAAGCAACATCCATCACCATCGGCTTGGTCCTGTGTCAGAGATGGTTCTTGCTCCGTGAGGCAATTAGTCCAGGTATCATTGTATGTGTCACTTTGATCATCAAAACCATCGAATGTATGCATTTGATTCGCTTTATTTCTAACAACTGCTTGGATCTTACACTTGCCCACTTGACCATGTTTGGGGGAATTGACAGGGTGCCCTAGCAAACCTGTGTCTGTAGGTTTTGGTTTGCCACTGGGGGGAATTTCTGAAAAGCCATCGTCCGCTACCATCATAGCACCACTGTTTCATCTTGTTTCCCGCTCACTTATCCCATTCCACTTGTCCAGGCACTGGGTTGACCTATTTTCAGGACTGCACCTTATCTCGTGGGAAGAAGGGGCTAAAGGCCCAAAAGGTAAAAGCAAGTTGGTAAAAGACAAAAGCCTAAAAAATAAAACCTCGAGATGCTTCGCCCAGGGATCCCCGAGAAAGCAATAAAAGGCTTCTCAGCAAGAAACAAGAGGGACTCGAAAAAAAATAATAAAACAAGACCTAACCAGAGGGTAGAGGGTCTTATCACGAGCCAGCCTATTAGGTCCATGGGTACCTAGCAGTATGACATTGCCACCAGCTAGTTACCATGCCAGGGCAGTGACTCTTGGTTGCATGGCCAAGGGAAAGGGGGTCTCATCACGAGCCAGCCTTTTCATTTATGTGAAAGTACTTGTGGGTAACGCTACCACCACTGGTCACCACACCAGGGCAGTGTCCCTTGATTATCTCTTGAACAAAAAAGGAAAAGCAATAAAAGATAAAAGAACGAAAAGAATAAGAATAAAAGACAAGAATGGGCTTGGAAAGAATGCATCCAGGACAGGTACAGCTTGCCTTCTAACAAAGGCACCCGCAGGTAACATCTCTTGCATCCTTGGCCCTCATTGCACCCAGATGCTTGGACTGTTAGAATATAATGGATGTGCTCGTTTTACCATTGACAATATCACTATTGTCACCCAACCATAGGCTGAAGCCACTCTCCGAGCACCTTAACCTTGACTAAGAATCATTCCGGAAGCAAACCCTAGGCTAGATAGCCAAACAAAGGGTAGCGCACCTTTCCCCAAGGATAGCGCATCAAACAAGAGCTGATCAGATAGTACAAACCCTAACCAAGAGATAGTCCAAGCCAAACTTGATCTGCTAGCTGCAGCAACTGCAATGGTAGCTCTCCTCCAAACTTACGCATAAAACTCGGCACTGCAATGCGCACAAGTGCTGCTCTGCAATTCTGAGACTACCTGCCAGAATGAAGACTGGCCTCCTTTATTGATAGGAAATCTAGCTAACTACCTGGGCCGACTTCTCATTCTGGGTATCTGACTGTTCAGTATATATTATTTCTTCCGGTCGACTTCTTCTCTTGGAGGCTAATAACCTAATATAAATTATCTTCTT
>CBVK0100096438.1:0-31893 GCA_900067695.1 Picea abies | reverse complement strand
GCTCTTCCGATCTCACCGGAATCGTTGGTGAATCAGCTGAGATCCTCATCATCATCGGAAGAAGCCCAGAAAGAAGTCGTCTACGAGCCTCTGCTGCTGGCCAAATGGAGTGACGACCACCGCATCTCGATAGCCCAAGCGGGCGCTGTGCCATATCTTCTTGAACATCTCTACACCCCGGACGCCAAACTGCAAGAAAACGCGATCACAGCCCTTCTGAATCTCTCAATCTACGCCCTAAATCGCGAGGTGATAATGTCAAGCCTGTGAGCGTGGGCTTGCTGGAGGTAATCAGTGTGCTTGATGTGGGAGTTGTTCAGGAAGAAAACGCGGAATTCGAGGGTGTAGAGGCCGCCCTGTTTGGCTCTGGAGACGGTTTCGGTGGTGCAAGGGAAGCGATATTTGTCCCCAAATAGGAATTCCTCAGGGGAACCAGGGAGGCGGCACATTCTCTCCACTTCACTGCAAGTTAACACAACGTTTGCAGGTATGAAAGACGCAAGGCTCTGGAGGCGGTTTCGATCGTGCAGGGGAAGCAATATTTGTCCCCAAATAGGAACTCCTCAGGGGAGCCAGGGAGGCGGCACATTCTCTCCACTTCACGGCAAGTTAACACAACTCTTGCAGGTATGAAAAACGCAGGGCGGATTTTTTTAGATAAGCATGAAAGGAGGTAGCTGTAGTAATTGACAGGTGGGTACATTGATTTGATAAGTAGTATTCGTTCGGTGGTATTTGAAAACTTGTCAACTAAAGAACGCCTTCGGCATAATTAAATGGATAATATGAATTTAACATCAAATCTAAAACATGAAAGGAGGTAGCTGTAGTAATTACATTGATTTGATAAGTAGTATTCTTTCGGTGGTATTTGAAAACTTGTCAACTAAAGAATGCCTTCGGCATAATTAAATAATTAAATGGATAATAAGGAATTTAACATCAATAACAGATTTGAGAGTTGATATAAAATAGGTTAAAATAAAAATCACAATATTAATATTAAAAAAATATTATATTTATCTAATCAAATAAATTAATAATTACTTAAAAAATTAAATTAAAATTTTTATTTATAAAACAAATATAGCTCTAAAATTGAGTATAAGAATTTGAATATTTTACCTAATTTGTTGAGGTTTAATAATAAATAGATATCTATATTAAAAATGTTTCAAAATGTTAAAAATTGAGAATATGCATATAGAATCTAAAGTGAGATTTGATGTAAACTAGCAAGCCAAGCTAAAAATTATTTTGCAAATTGTATTGTACTAAGTGAATTTAGGTACCTAGAAAATATTGGTTAATTATGTGTATGTAATTTAGACGTAAATTTTATTGTATGTATGTAAGTGAGTGATATTTCCATTACATTCAATGTTGAAAACTTGGAATTGGTTTTTTCTCATAAATATTTGGTCTAAATTTATGTTTAGTTTTAGATAAAATCTTTTTTAAAGAAATTTATAAAAGGAGAAATTGTAAGCTCTTTATTTCAAGTAAAATAAATAAAGTTTTGTAGAATTAGAGAATTAATATCAAATGTGTTATATTTGAGGCCTGATATAAAATAGGTTAATAAAAAAAAATTCAGAACATTAGCATTAAAAACATTATGTATCTATCTAATAAAAAAATTAATAATCACCTAAAAAAATCAAACTTAAATTTTCATTTATAAAACAAATACAGCTCTAAAATTGATATAAGAATTTAAATATTTTAACTAATTTGTTGAAGTTTCCAATAAATAGGCATCAATATTAAAAATGTTTCAAAATATAAAAAAATCAGAATATGCATATGGAATCTAAAGTGAGATTTGATGTAAATGAGCAAGCCAAGAATTTTTTTTTTGCAAATTGTATTGCACTAAGTGAAGTTAGGTATCTAGAAAATATTGGTTAAATATGTGTATGTAATTTGGACGTAGATCTTGATGTATGTGTATGTAAGTTAGTGATATTTCCATTACATTCAATGTTGAAAATTTGAAAGTGACTTCTTCTCATAAATATTTGACCTAAATTTAAGTTTAATTATAGATTAAAAAAAATTAAAAAAAATTAAAAAAAACTATAAAAGCATGCATTATAACCTCTATATTTCAAGTCAAGTAAAATAAATAGATACCATTCTTTTTACAACATGATATCTTATTTAGGGTTAAGTCTTATAAAAAAATATATTGAAAAAAGGTTGAAAAAAACCATAAAATATTATTGTCACTAGATGAATTAGATGTCAAATATAAATGAAGGGAAATATTATGTCAATTTATGACATGTTTAATAAAATGTGACACATACATAAGAAAAAGAAATAATTTCCACTTAGTATTAAAATTGATAATGTGATAAATTTGATAAATTAAAATATGGACTATTTATTAAACAGATTTTCCTCATACACCATTAATCATGTAAATTTTGGACAGGAAAATATAATCCAAAAATGTAAAATTTTGTTAATGTGTAATGAAACCAATGATCATCTACTTTGAACAAAATTCATCAAAAACATATAATATGTCACTTATAAGTGTTTTATCAAAAACATATAAAGATAATCCAAAAATGTATGATTTTCTTAATGGGTAATGAAACTAATGATCCTCTACTTTGAACAAAATTCATCAAAAACATATAATATGTCAATTATACATGTTTTATAAAAAACTTATAATATGTCAATTAAAACCAATATTTTATCACCTAATTTTAATAACAAGGGAATAAAATAATACCATGCAAACTAGTTAATAAGAGAACATCATTAAAATAAGGAAGTTGCTTCTAAACTGTGTTGCATGAGGATTGACTGTGTTGTGAGCCTGGATCTCGTTCTAGGGCTTCCTCGCACCCATGGAGGTTCTGGGAACACCCCAGGTCCCTCCCCCTCCTCCACCTCTGCCATCTGTTGCAGACGCATTCAATTTGCTGCTGGCATCCTTGTCAAAGAAGAAGAAATGTGAAGTGGCAATGTTTGTGAAGAAACTAGATGATATCCCTAAAATCGCTCTTCCCCCAAAGGGACCAATCTAGGTTGGTTTGTCCCTAGCAGATCGTGCTCTCGTAGGCCAGTTCATAGGTCTTTATCCCTCTCCAAAATCCACAGAGAACTTGGTCATCAAGAACTGGGTCGTCAAGAACTGGGTGCCATTAATCAAAAATAGTGTAACCTCTTATTTCTTTGGGAGAGGTTACCTCCTATTCGAATTCACTTCAAAAGAGGACAAGGATCTAATCTTCCGGAATGGCCCCTACTTCATGGGCCCTTAGGGCCTGTATCTTAACAAGTGGACGCCATACTTCGACCCTGCAGTCAATGTTCCCTCTGCGGTCCCAGTGTGGGTCAGACTCCCAAACCTCCTAGTCCACTGTTGGAACTATGATTCATTGAAGCACATAGGCAATGCCCTCGGTAAATTTATAGACCAGGTGAACAACAAGGATCAATAAAACAGTGCCAGAATATGTGTGGAGGTATATTTAGAGGTGGTTCTTCTAGAGGCCATAAAAGTGAAAAAACTAGATTATGAGCAGTTTCCCTTCAAATGCCGAAAATTCCATGTTTACGACCACCTTGCCAGAGGTTCTCCGACCAATCATAAGGCGGAGAAAGGGAAGGAGAAGGGTTGGAATCAGGTCAAGCGTACCAAGACCTCCCATAAACCCCACAAGTCTGGTGCCCCAATTGGCAAAGGCCCTCAGTCGGCCCCTACCCAGCAAAACCCTCCCTTGATGGGGCAAGAAAACAAACTTGGGCCTCTAAGCTCGGAAATAGAGGAAACCCAGGAGGTCGAGATTCAAAAGGTAAACTCCCCAACCAAAGGGATCCCCTTCGGCTTGATCAAAGGTGGAAGTGTCATAGAGATCTCTAAAGAAAAAGTCTCAAAAGATGAGGAGGAATATCAAGAATCAGAGGACTCAGAGGAGGAAGGAGAAATAAGAGATTATCAAACCTCTGCCAGAAGATCCACAAGAGGGCGCAAGACTACACGGGAAAAGAGAGAACAAGAAACATACAAAGACAAGCTTCAGGGTAGCTAGCAAACCCTTGAGAAGTTATTGGCAAAAAATCTAAAGATGACGAGACACCAGACTCGGGGCTCCAAGGGAGCCCATCACAATAAAAGTAAATGATGAAGGTCATCTCCTAGAACTGTAGGGGTATGGGGAGCAGAGCCAAAGAAGAAGCCACGAGAAGTATAATAAGGATAGAAGCCCCATACATACTTCTCATTCAAGAGACAAAAATGGAGGACATAGTCTTCCTTCAAGAAAGTAAGAAATTATTGAATAAAGGTGAAGCACAAGAAGTCTCTGCCCATGGAGCCTCGGGAGGACTGGGCACCCTATGGAATGCTAATAAATTCTCTATAGTCTTTGAGACCCTAAACACCCACTGGTTGTTTTTAAAAATGTAGCATCTCGTCACAAAAGAGATCATATGTCTCTTTAATGTTTATGTCCCAGTTAATGCTGGGGAGAAAAAGGCCTGTTGGGATTCTATAAGAATCATGGCAGATCTAGTGAGTTTGGATAACATCATCATTGTTGGTGACCTTAACCTCACTTTACTCTTGGTAGAAAAGAGAGGAGGAAAGATCGTAAGGGATCCGATAAGAGAATGGGTGGAGGATCTTATGCAGGAATGGGACTTGCTAGACATCAAGCCCTCTACTAGTAAGTATACTTGGTCAAATAAAATATTCAGTCTTGGTCATATTGCAAAAATATTAGATAGATTTTTCGTTCAAAGCTCCTTCCTCCTTTTAGGGTTAGAGGCTAGAATGCATATTCTTCCTTCCAGCTTTTCTGATCACAAACACATCAAGCTTGAGTTGCTCGCACATCTTGACCTTGGCCCAATCCCATTAATATTTAGCCCTCTTTGGGTCAAGGAATCATACTTCATGCACATGGTCAAGGAAATTTCGAAGCAACCAGCCAAGGGCTCCCCTTTTTTGTTTGGGAGGAAAAACTCAAAAGAGTGAAAGTTGTTCTAAAAAGATGGGCCAAATCTCTAACCAATCCTACAACCGAAAGGAAAAAAATCCAAAGTACGTTAGAACTCCACCATTTTCATTCGAAAGATGATGAAATAATAAAAGAGGCACATCTTCAAAAGAATTTTCACAAGGCTTGCTTGCCTGAGGAAGAATACTGAAGGCAAAAATCTTGAAGTCTCTGGCTCAAAGAAGGGGATAGGAACTCCTCCTTCTTTCACAAGCAAGCCCAAGAAAGGAAATGCTCAAATTCCATCTCTGAAATTAAGGAAGAGAATACCATTCACAAGGACAATACAAGCATCAAAAGGGCAGCCTTCCTTCACTTTAAAAATTTGTATAGTGAGGAAGAGGAGATGGGCCAGAACTCTAAACTTTTGGAAGTGGTTCCCCTCTTGATAACAACTAAGATGAATCAACTGCTAGAAGAAAAAGTCACCAAAAGTTAAGTTAAGGATGCCCTCTATGCTATGGACCCCGAAAAATCCCCAAGCCTAGACGAATTTACAACCAGATTCATCTAATCCTGTTGGCAGATCGTGGAAAATGACTTCTTTAAAATGATTTTAAAATCCCAAGACTGTCAGAAAATCGGAGGCAGTACTAACTCTGTGTTCCTTACCCTCATCCCTAAGGAGAAAGGAGCCAATACCTTCAATATATTTTGTCTGATATCTCTTTGTAACATAGGGTAAAAATTGATTACCAAAGTGATAGCCAACAGACTGAAGAACATCCTCCCCAAAATTATTCTTAAGAATCAAGGTGGCTTCATTCATGGTAGGTAGATTGTGGACAACTTCATCTTATTCCAAGAGGCAATTCACTCAAGTCTGCATCAAAATGAAAAAGGTATGGTTGTCAAGATTGATCTAGCAAATGCTTTTGACCGAGTTAGACACGACTTTTTGTTGGATGTTTTGCATAATCTTGGGTTTGGATTGAGATTTATAAATTGGATTGGGGCTTGTATCTCGGAGCCCGCTCCCCTGGTGAATGGTAGGGCTATTGAATTCTTCAAAGCCTCGAGAGGACTTAGGCAGGGGTGTCCTCTTTTACACCTCCTATTTGGTCTACAAGCTTCTGTCCTCGGCTTTTACCTTGATAAGAAGATGCAAGACCATGAGATCATTGGGCTAAGTATAGAAACATGGGTTAAAAACATCAATCATGCCCTCTTTGCCGATGATACTTTGTTGTTGGGTGTTTCCACTGTGTTATCCGCTACTAGGTTCAAAGGAGTGTTGGACCAATTCTGTGAGGAATCTGGCAGTAAACTAAACAATGGGAAATGTCACATTCACTATTTGAACATCTCAACCTCCTCTCTCAATGCTATTTCCAGATGCTTTGGTTTTGTTGCCTCCTCATCCTAGTCTTCATTCAAGTATCTTGGGCTTCCTATCTTTCACAAGGGAGCCTCAAGAAGAGACTAGCTTCCCCAATTAGAGAAATTCAAGAACAAAATGCAAGCCTCGGGATTCTCTTGCCTCAATTTTGTAGGTAATATGGTGCTCATCAAAGCTGTGCTCAACAACCTCCCTTTATTTCAATTCTTTGTCCTTCTAGCTCCTGCTCGCATCCTCAGGAAGATGGAGGATTACATTATTCAATTTTTTTGGAAGGGAGGAAAGCAGAATGAGAAAAAAATCCCTCTCGTTAGTTGGGAAATAGTCTCCAATCCAATGATGAAGGGGGGTCTGAAGTTTAAAAATCTTTGCTCCCAAAATATAGCTATGGGAGCAAAAATTATATGGAGAATCATTGCCCCCAACCCTGGCTAGGCGCAACTATCACTGTGGAAGAAATAATTCAAAGGTCAGAGAACTGGATTCTTAGACAAACCTCTCCCCCAAATCAAATCGTCCTTCCTCAATCTCTATGCTAAAGTCATCCCTCTGATCAATTCTCATCCATTCTGGATCGCTGGAAATGGAAAAAGCATCAATGTGTGGAATGATCAAATTATCATTAAAGCCCCATTCGCAGAGTGCAAGTCCCTGCAAACGTTGTGTTTGTGGTTGGATGATGTCAGATACAAAACGTTGTGGGACCTCTCCTTATGGAATGGACTAAGCTGGGTGAGATGGAAGCAAATCCATGTGCCACTGGAACTCCAGATCGACTGCGCTATGTTTTTTTCCCTATTACATGGCATGGCTCCCATTCACGCAAGGACGAAAGACACTCGTGGCTGGGGTTCGATGGGTGGTGGCTTCTCTGTGGCACAAGGCTACGCTACGTTGCTAGAGAAACCTTACGATCCTTCGGATCCAGTACCTTGGAAGGGGATCTAGAACCACTTCTACATCCCAAAAGTCGACTTCTTTCGTTGGTTGTTGTGTCATAGAAAAATTTTGACAAATGACTGTTTGCAGAAGGGGGGAATTTATGGTCCTTCTAGGTGCATTTTGTGCAGAGAAAACATTGAGTGTGCCCGCCATCTTGTGCTGGAGTGAAAATTTGCATCACAAATCTGGCATGAGCTCTTAGGCACTTGGAGATACAACTTTGTATTCCCCAGCTCCACTTCTGAGTTGTTTGCAAATTGGTTGTCCAAATATCTTGGCCCCTTTCCAAAAAAAAAAATAATCAAAGCTGTCTGGACCTCCCTTCAAAAAATCATTAGCTGGCAAATTTGGCTTGGGAGGAATAAAAGGATCTTCAGAAATAAAGACTAGGATGCTAAGTTTGTTGTGATCTATATAAAATGCCAATTGAAAGAATTATTGGGAGATCAAATGGATGACTCAAACTTATGCCAACAAGACATTGATTAGGGTGCCTCATTTGATCTTCAATTCTAAAAAGTTGTAAGTACAATCATCCCTCCCAAAGAGTGGCATATAAGAGAAAATGAGAAAGATTTCTATGACCGGATCTCCAAGCAATCAATACACTCTCTCTTGTTTGATGGGCCAGCCAAAGGCAATCCAGGAAAAACCGACGCACAAGGAGTCATAAAGAATTTAGAAGGCAGAATGATTCACAACTTCCCCTGGGGCCTGGGCCATACTTCCAGCATCCAAGCTGGCGATGGCTCTCTTCCAAGGTCTCAAGTATCTCAAATACTTCGCATCAGTGAGGTAAATGTATTTGGGGATTCGTAGGCCATCATCAAAACCATAGTGATCAAGTCTGCTTCATCAGATTTAAGATTTGCAAGGTTGATCTCTAAAATCAAAGTTTTGGGAAAATCCTTTTAGAATTTGAAATTCTTTCATGTGCTGAGAATGAACAATAAGGATGAGAATTTAGAAGCAAATAAGGCAGTCCTCCTATCTATTGAGTCCATTTTAAGAGACAGAGACGAATCATGGGATCCAATTCCTTAACCCTATATCTGCCATGTTCTATTGCATTTTATTGAAGCAATTTGCTTGTATTCACAAGCTTGGGCAAATTACGGAAATGGATTCCATTGCTACATGTAAGAAGATGTTGAACATTAGCATAAGCGCCATGATTCTCCTAGTTGCAGAGGTGCTCTAGGCTTTGCTCCCAAATTTTGTATTCCAAATTGAGGCATTCATGCCAAATTTCTAATATAATCCAATCCCTATTCGTGTAAAAAAAGCCAAGCGAAAGAAAGACCTCTTAAGAGGAAACACATGTTCTTAACCATTAGGCCCACTCATAACATTTTACTACTAGATTTTTCTCTTTACAACAATACTTATTTTATTGGAAGTTTAAAACTTATTTTTCCCCACTAAGGTACCTATTAATACCTACAACTAACAAATTTTTAAATTAAATTTAAAATATATAATTTTAAAGTATCATTTATTGTTGGAAGATTAAAAATTATTTTTCCCCACTAATACCTACAACTAACAAATTTTAAAATTAAATTTAAAATATATAATTTTAAAGTATGATTTTTCTAAATTTTAAATTTGATTTTGCAATTAAAAAAAACTTCATAAATCAATTAATAAATCACAGTTTACCAAACTACTCTATTTAACAAATACTGACCAAATTCAGTGAAAATTAAAATTTGATTAAAAAAAATAACTTAACAAACTCTTCTATTTTAGTTTATTAGAGAATTTTTTTTTTTGTTTGTTAATTTGTGCGGAACCTGTTGGGTACGCGATTAACCTGTGGCTTGAGAAACCGCGACTCAATGGCATCTAAGCCGTCAAAATCAGCCGGGGATCGCACCCAGCCTGAGCCACACCAACCCTTAACATGGTTGGATTTTTTGTCCCGCAGCTGGTGACTTTAACATCACAGAGTGACTTAACAACACACTCCATCACCGACTGTCCTACACCTCGAGGACTTTATTAGAAAATTTTTATGAAAATTAAAATAAATAAATAAATATTTTATTTCATATCATAATTAGATAACCATATATTTATTTTCCTTAAAATTTAATAAAAAAAAAGTGTTTCTATCAAAATAAATAAATCTATATAAAATAAAATATTTTACTCTAAATATAAAATATTTTATTTTCCTAATATAAAATATTATATTTTCGTTTGCAAATTGAAATATAAGACCAGGAAAATAAATAGTCACGCAAATAATTGACATACTCATTATCTTTAATGTCATGTCCAAATACGTCGATGTAATTCCTGGCTTCCAATACTGGAAGATTTGTGTGCCAACCATATTCCATAACGTATTCTATCTGCAACCACAAAATATTATTAAAAGCTCAACGCACTGATTTACTTAGTGCGATTTGAAACAAATGTTGTAAATTAGCAGATATATATGCTATCAGAATTGCTCCCTCAGCACTCAAAAGAAGTTTTTGGGGAAAACTCCGTCAGGAATCCGTGATAGAAAATTTGAACTCCCTCAGATTCATTATGATGGCTTCTGAATTTCAAATTTCGATCGGCGAGAAAATTCGTACCGAATTTTATTTATCTGTTTTGATTGCTCCTTATCAATCTCCCTGCCTCACCTCTCGTGAAAGACTGGATACCGGAATCTTTTGTACGGATTCTTTTAAATATGTTGTAGAGAAATTTTCAGCCTCTTCCATAACTTCCTCACTTGGAAAGGCGACGAGGGAGGCCCGAAACAGATTGACAACACTTCGGATTTCTCCTTCTGTTGGAATCGAAGAACTGGCAAACTGTTCCTTCACGTCTTTAAAGTGTTTTAACACACCTGATATTAATGCATAATGTATTATCAAATATATGCCTGCATGTAGATGGCAGTTGGCTGCTATCATGAAAGAACTTGACCGAAGTTGGCTGCTATCATAAAAGAAATTAACGATTTACTAATAAAACGTGGATATATCTACCTGAAGACACCGGGTATTCATTTCGTTCGTTTCGAAAGAAGGAATACGAAAAAGAACAAGTTGAAAGATGAAATTACCTCAAAAGGCGTGGAGAGAGACTGAATGAAATCATCCTCCCAGATGTTGGAATGATGATTCGCTATGCGTCTTTGTACACCAGCACCGGACACAGCGGTTGCCGAACACATGCTGATGGGAGCTCTCACAGTTTTCCCTCCAAGAGTTGGGATTGTTCTACGGAAAGGCTTAAGCTCGTGAGCAGAACTGATAAACGATTTGTGCAGGCACGATTTGGAGGCCAACGGTACAATAGAATAAGAGGAAATCAAATAATCAATCCTTCCATTCACTAAAAATATCTACTGCAATAATGGTAAAATGGATAGCATGGAAAATAGGTAACGGGGAACAAATAAGAAATAATCAATCCTTCCATTCACTAAAAATATTTACTGCAATAATGGTAAAATGGATAGCATGGAAAATAGGTAACGGGGAACAAATAAGGATCGGGATACATCCATGAGTGGCCTGTAAAAATAATTGTAGATTATGAGAGAAAAAAATATAAATATTTGGCACACTAGTATTTCACACGTATCATTTTCACTGTGTATACCATGATTTCACCATTGTTTAGTGGAAAGGATGGAAGATGGCATTTTCTATATTCTATAGGCCTAAAAGGAGAAGATGCATAGTTATCAAATGTTTATGTTGAGATCTTAGAAGAATTCATGTAGAATAAATGTGGAACTTGATTTCATAACGTGGTTAACATAAAACCTTAGGTTTTTATTCAATAAGAATTGGTTACCAAGAAGATTTTTCTTCTAATTGAAAAAATAGATTTTAGTGATGAAAATGTCTATGGAAGGTTAGGGCCCTAAATAAATCAGAGATACTCACTTAGTTGGCATTAAAAAAAAAAAACTTTTAATAGAAAAGTGAAAACTTACCCTCCTAATATATGTTATCTTTGCAAAGGGAGTGATGAATACATAAATGATATGCTTGTTAAATTTTATTAGGTTAAGCAACTATAGTTAGAAATTGAGAAATTCAAGGGTTTCATGGGAGTTTTGTTAAGTGAAACAAGTGGAGGAAATCCTAATAAGTTGGTGGGGAAATACATAATTAAAAAAGTGGATGGTTCTTCTTTTTAAGGATAAGTGGATCCCATCCTTGTAGGTGGCCTACAAAATAAGACATTTATCCCTAGAGTTGATTCGAGATATTTTAACCAATGTGACTTATAAAGAATTGTATTAAATGAACATAAATTAAAGTGCACCATAAAGAAGGAAAAGCTCTATAATGAAGAGACATAATCATCAAATTTGAACACAAAAACTTAATAATGAAGTTCGTCCCTGGTGGACTACATCTCTGGGTCCTCCTCTCAAATGGGTAGGCCTTTTAATTAACTCAACAAAAGAATTTGGAAAAATACATACGTATACCTCATTTTGGAGTTAAATTGTAGAAGCTTTGCCTAGATTAGAAAACAAACAACACCATTGAATTCATGGCATCGAATTACCCAAAAACGACTGTCTCCATGCCTCGATCTAAGTCTAGCACTTCCATCCCCCTAAGGAATTTCACCTCGATTTCCATGCGTGCACCTCCAATCAATTCATGGGAAAATTTCTCGAAAATCGTGCCTTGTTTGTACGGTCATGCCCTGATGTGACCCCCAAACTCTGCAGACTTGGCTTCTTAAGTAAAAATGAAGGGTGAATGTACCAACATCGTTGTTAGGCTAGTTGGTTGGCAGAGTTATATTAAAAGAATAGTAGTTGGGGGAGGTCTCGAGGTCAAGCCCACGAGCCTCCCCTTTTTGGCACTTTGTTACAACAACCCCATTTTGGCGCTAACCATTGGAGGCGACTATTATATATGGCAGAGAGATAGTGGTTAGCCAGATGTGACAGAGCTTTAATATTGGCGGATCATTACTAGTTTGGCGGATTGACCAGATTTGGCGGATCTTGCCACTATTTTGGCGGATTTTTATTTATTATATATCTTTTAGAAATTTGGTTGTTAGCCCACACTGGGCATTTCCCTGTTGCCACATGGCAGCCCATGAATGGGCCACATCTTGACCACTCATTGGCCCACGTAACCTTCTTGCATAGTCACTGCCACATCATCTCTACCTGATCATCTTGCCATGTCACCGGATAGGTGGTTGTATGGTCTTCCATGTGGCACCTTTTCATTGATCCATGGATTTGGCCAAAAAGTCCAAAAATGAGTGACGCGTGGCAGCCTTTGGTGCTACCACGTCAACATGACATGTATCGCCTTCTGTGTGTGTCACGTATATTGTACAGATGGTGATGTCATCAGTATTGGTGATGAAATCAACAATACGAATCATGACTCATTCCTACTGACTGGGCTAGGTTGAACAATACTTTGACCAAAAATATATTTTGATTTGTAACTCTGTTTGACGAGTTGTTTACGTCGTTGGAAAGCTTGTGTCATGCTCTTCGCAATGATGTCAATTTCATTAAGTTTTGAGGACTTTGAATTTTTTCCCTTTCTCTGTCAGTTGAGGCCATTCTGAGCTTCATGAGTTGCTTCTGTGAATTATGAGTTATCCTTAGTCTCCTTTGGATCCTTTTTCGATCGCACCTTCCCACTGAGATATTTTTAGACAACCAAAATATTTCATCAATCAACAGATAAGTGAGGGAAGAGTTCCCTCACCTTGTCCTTCTGAATCCACTTTTCCTTGCTTGGATGTGTGCCCTTTAATACCACTCGAAGATAATCAACATCACCCATGCATGAAGTCCTTGTCCTTCTATCCAAAATGATATCTTCCTCCAACTCATCCAAGTACTCAGGAGAAAACTCATCAACTAAAGGTATTGAAGCTTTCTCACCCTAATCCATGATCATGGGAGGCTAAAAAATTTTCAAGTTTTCCACATTGCATATAAGGTGGAAGATCTAGACAAAAAGCATTGGTACCACTTTTCTCCAAAATAGTGAAGGGTCTATAATGGATGGGCTTGAGTTTCTTGCCTTCACCCTTCAATCTCTCTTTGTTGATGTGAATCCATACCTAGTTTCCAACCTGGAATCGATGATCAACCCTTTGTTTTTCATGCTAAGTTTTATATTGTGCTTGACTTTTCTCCAATTGTTCCTTGACTGCTTGATGTACCTTTTGGATACTCTGAATGAACTTGTGGTCTCTGTCTTCATTTCTTTCTTCATTTGAATTGACATCTCTCCCATACATCAAGTTCAAAGGAACCCTAGGAAAATACCAAAAACATGTCTCAAAAGGTGAACATTGAGTGGAGGAATGTAAGCTTCGATTGTAAGCATGTTATACATAGGGTATTTTTTCATCCCATAACTTGGGATGCTTACTACAATAGCCTCGAAGAAAAAGTACCATTGTTCTGTTAACAACCTGTGTATGTCCGTCGGTCTGGGGATGGAAATTCTCCTCTTCAACTTGGTTTCCATCATTCTCCACAAGCTTGTCCAAAAATCCCTAAGGAATCGAGTATCTCGATCCGATATAATGGATGTGGGTAACCCAAACATACTGAAAGAAGAGATTAACAGTCTCCTCAACAATGATCTTCCTTTTACATGGCATTAAGATACACATCTTGTTGAACCCATCCACTACAACCTACAAATAGTCATGGCCCATTTTCAACATTGTTAACCCCCCTACAAAATCCATGGATATACTTTTCCATGAATGGGATGGAACAAGAAGCGGTGAGTATAGCCCCAATTTTCTATTAGTGGGATTACAAGTAGAACACATCACACACCCCTTTACATATTTAGTTACAATTTCTTTCATTTGAGGCCATTAACAAAACCTATGCAGATGAGCCATAGTTTTTTCTACAACAAAATTCTCAGACACAAGAGAAGTGTGAGCTTCTCATATTACATGGACCTATTCACTTGTAGGAATACATAGTTTTCCAAGATGGTAGAGTAGTTTTTATTGTAGGCAATAGTTCTCTACCTGTGCACCATGGGTTAGCTTCTCAAATACTTCTTTAAAATATTCATCAATGGCATATTTTTCCACATAGATATCATGAGATGAAGAAGCATTCTTCAAAATAATAGAAGCAACAATAGGAGTTCTAGAAAGCATATCAGCTACCTTGTTACTTGTTCCCTTTTTTTATTTGATTACCAAATGAAATTATTGAACAAAACCCATCCATTTATAATGTCGAGATTGTTGCAACTTGGTTTGTTCTTGGAGATACTTTAAGGGTTGATGATTTGTATGTATGAATGTTTCCTTCCCTAACAAGTAGTTCTTCCATTTGTTTATGCTTTGAACTAATGCATACAACTCTTTATCATACGTAGTATAGTTAACAACAACTTGGTTAAAAGTTTCAGAGTGGTAACATATAAGCTTCTGATATTGCATCAATACTGCACCCATTGTGTACTCACTAGCATCTATCTCGATATTGAAAGGAAGTTGAAGATTCGACGATGCTAATACTGGTGTGGTACTGATCTTTTCCTTCAAAGGGTCAAAAGATTTTTGTTGATTTCCTCCCCACTGAAAAGTGTTCTTCACACTGGTTAAGGCATGCAAAGGAGATTCTATAAAGGAGAAGTTATAAATGAATCTCCTCTAGTACTGGACTACACGTAAGAAGCTCTGTATTTCGGTTACACTTTTGGGCTCAAGCCAATTTATAATTACATCAATCTTGAAAGGATCAATTTTTAATTGTCCTCCTCCTACAATATGACCTAAGTATGCAAGTCCATTCTTACCAAATTCACATTTGGATAATTTTACATACAAATTTTCCCTTTGCAAAGTATCCAATACTTGCTTTACATGCCTTACATGTTCATCCCATGTCCCACTAAATATAATAATTTCATCTAAATATACAATCACAAAATCATCTAGAAATGGCCTGAATACATCATTCATCATATGCATGAAGGTTGTTGGAGAATTACAAATCCCAAACGACATAACTAACCACTTAAACAATCCCTGTTTGGTTTTAAAGGTAGTCTTCCATGCATCCTGTTCTGCAACCTTGATCTAATGGTATCCACTGTGAAAATCCAACTTAGTGAAATAAACAACATTCTTTAATTGATCAAGTAAATCATCTATAAGAGGAAGAGGGTATCGATTTTTCACCGTGATTTTATTTAAGGCCTGGTAATCAACACACATTCTCCATGTGTCGTCCTTCTTTGGCACCATCACGATCAGAGAACCACAAGGAGATGAGTTGGGCTTGATGACCCCTTAATCCAATAAGCCTTTTACCTATTTTTTGGTCTTTCTCATCTCTACAAATGACATCCTGTACATGCCCACATTAGGAGGAGGAGAATCCTGCTGAAGATTTATTTCATGTTGGATTTCCCTCTTAGGAGGTAATCCATCTGGTTCCTGGAAAATATCATCATAATGAGAAACAATATCAATTAATTCTTTCTTATGAGAAGGATCACATCCTTGAAAATCATCGGATGTTCCGACATATTTTTTCCCTTACGACCATGAGTACATATTTCTTATCAGTGTTTATGAGTCTCTTCATTTTTCCTACACTAACAAGTGTTGTGTTTACCCTCATGGTGTGGGATCTAAATATATTTTCTACTCCCCCTTTAGTAAGGCAATATTTGTTCTCATGACGAAAGAAGAATTATTTTCTATCATAAAGATAAAGACTCCCCAACACTGTACCACATATATCAAGTGATATAACATCCAAATCCACTTCATCAATCAACTTTGAAGCAATACCAAATATAACCCTACAATGCTTGGTGACATTAAGTTTTTCTTTATCACATACCCAACCAAGAGGATAAGGCTTTGGATGTGGTTTATTTTCAAGACCCATATTTTTAACAAGTGCTTCATATATCAAGTTTACTTGGGAACCCAGATCAAATAATGTATCTATCTTAGTGTGTTTAGATACAAATCTTATATGAAATAATTCATTCCTCTTTCTTTCATCATCATGAGATTCATTATTAGAATTTGAACTAGCATAAAGGGAATATTTACCTTATACTCCAACCGTTTTGATCTTTCCTTCATCTCCTGAATCAGAACCAAGATATTGTTGCATTGTAGCAATGGTCTTTTTCTTCGCTTTTCCACAGAACTGTTTCAGTCACTTCTATGGATGTAGTTTCCAACAATGTTCATCATCATGACCATTCTTCTTGCAATGAGTACAAGATGGCTTTCCTTCTTCTCTCTTTATAGTGGCGGTCTTTTTGTCCTTCCTTTTAAACTTCTTAAATTACTTATGTGGGAGATTGGAAGGTTTCTTTGTGGGATATTTTTAAACATGCTTTCTCCTATTCTCAAGGTGAGTGTATTGAACACAAAATTCATCAAGACTGGTGGGGTTAAACAATAGTAAAGTATGAAGAATATAACTTTGAAGTGCGCCAATATACTTCATTAAAGTTTCATAAGTATCCAAAGGAATGTTTAATGCAAGAGATTTATTCCTAAATTCTTATGTGAAACTTTGTACAATTTGACCTTTAATTTGTCTTAAAGTTTTCTATTCCATCATTGATTTATGTAAATAACCCAATGGACGAAATTGCTTCCTTATCGCTGATTTAAATTCCGACCATGAGGAAAGAAGATTACCACACTTACTTTTGTCCTTAATTTTTCTCTCCGACCATACAGGAGCAGTGCCTTCCAACCAAAAAGAGGTTATTTTCACTTTAAATTCCTCTTCATCAATCTGTTTAACAACACAATATACTTCAATCTGTCAAATCCAATTATCTAGCTTTTCAGGATTAGCATCTCCATTAAACATAGATAAAGAAAATTTTACATCAACCTTTAATAATGGTTTCTTAAAATAAATTTTATCGCTAGAATCATGAGAATAATGAGAATTCTTAGAGGAAGAAGAGATAGAACTTGATGGTGAAGATGGAGGCTCAGGAGGGTCTCCTCGAACCCATTTATTCCCTAAAGCATTATCATTTTCTTGTGCTTCATTTTCTTCTCTTGCTTCTTCATCCTCTTCTTGTAGCCTCAATACATTCACTTAGCCATTTCTGACATGCGATAAAAGATGATATGGAAGTTTTTCTCTTGTTCATCATGCTTGTCCTCTTCGGCCATTTTCTTCCTTTGGGATGCATGAACAACTTAGAGATTGAAGGTATTAAGAGTTGCTTCACCCTGCTTATGTGTGGCCCTAGTAATCATTCACACTCAACAATTCAAGTAAAAGAGAACTTCTCTGATACCAACATGATCCAGTATCTTTTCATCGATGTGACTTATAAAGAATTGTATTAAATGAACATAAATTAAAGTGCACCATAAAGAAGAAAAAACTCAATAATGAAGAGACATAAGCATCAAATTTGAACATAAAAACTTGATAATGGATTTTTTCCCTAGTGGACTATATCTCTAAGTCCTTCTCTCAAATGGGTATGCCTTTTTATTAACTCAACAAACGAATTTGGAAAAATACATAAGTATACCTCATTCTGGAGTTAAGCTGCAAAATCTTTGCTCATATCAGAAAACAAAGAACACCACTAAATTCATGGCATCAAATTACCCAAAAACGATTGTCTCATGCTTGCACCTACAATTAATTCATGGGAGAATTTATCAAAAATCGTTCCCTATCCATACGGTTGTGCCCTGGTATGACCACCAAACTCTGCAAACTTGGATTCTTAAGTAAAAATGGAGGGAGGATGTACCAACATAGTCCTTAGGCTAGTTGGTTGGTGGTGTTATATTAAAATCATAGTGGTTGGGGGAGGTTCTAGGGTCAACCCCGCATGCCTCCCCATTTTGGCACTTTGTTACAACCCCATGTTGCGGCTAACCATTGGCGGTGACTGTTATATATGGTAGAGAGATAGTGGTTAGCCAGATATAAAGGAGCTTTAATCTTGGCAGATCATTGCTAGTTTGGCGGACCGACCAAATTTGACAGATCTTGCCACTATTTAGGTGGATTTTTATTTATTATATTTTCTTTTAGAAATTTGGTTGCTATCCCACATTGATAATTTCCTTGATGCCACTTGGCATCTCATGACTAGGCCACGTGGAGGCCACTCATTGGCCCACATAATCTTCTTGCACATTCACTACCACATCATGTCTTCCTGGTCAGCCTCCCACGTCACCGGAAAGGTGGTTGTACGATCTGCCACATCACTCTACGGACTGGCGTGTGGCACCTTTTCATTGGTTCACAGATTTTCTCGAAAAGTCCAAAAATGAGTGACATGTGGAAACCTCTGGTGTTGCCATGTCACCATGTTGATGTCAACATGACACATGTCACCCTCTGTGTGTTCCACGTATACTGTACAGATGATTATGTCATCTATACTGGTGTGCACATCAGTAGTACGGATGCTGACTCATCCCTGTTAATTGGGCTAGGTTGACCAAGACTGTGATCACAAATATATTTTGATTCGTAACTTTGTTTAATGACCCATTTACACCATTGGAAAGATTGTGATGCACTCTTCGTGATGATGCCAATTTTATTGAGTTTTGAGGACTTTGAATTTTTTCACTTTCTCTGTCTGATGAGGCCATTTTGAGCTTCCTAAGTTTCTTATACGAATTCTGAGTTATCCTTAGTCTCCTATGGATCCTTTTTGGATCAAGAGTACAAATTGATAATTATTCAAAAACCCACAAGGAAAATGTTAGAGTTGATTATTAATAAATTTCAGGAAATTGTCAAACACATGCTAATGCAAGTTGTAATGGATTTGTCTTGCATGCACTTTCCAAGAGCTGGGATTATTATACACAAAGCCTTAATTGTGTGATATAATTGACCAATGATTTGTAAAAGAATGATCCAAAATCTAATGGTGTGATAAAAACAAGATACATTCTTCCTCAATATCATATGATTGGCCAAATATTGAGGTAGCTCAAAATAATGAACTAAATTCCTTGTAGAATTACATGAAAATTGTTGCATGTGTGTGTGTGTGTGTGAGTGTGTGTGTGTAGGTCTTCTTAACGATCATAGGTAGCTCGATGGGTTGATATACCTTAATTTCCATCAAACATTAGATCAAAAATTCTAACACTAATAGCTTTCAGTTGATGCCAATGTTATCTCTCAATGAAGTGATTATGTAGTCTATTATGCAAAGAGAGAGTGGATTTTACAAAAATATTCTCTCTGATAACGACCTTGATTTGCCATGTTGATGCTGCAATTTTAGAGTGTTGAATACTTACAATGTCAAAGATTTTATTCTTCCCTTTTCATATTGTTTCCTACTATTTCCTAATAACATCACCTAGTAATGTGAACTTTGATGTTGGAGGCATAATCTTTTTAAAAGATACAACTTTGTGTCAATGGTACCAAGACTACACCATGTCAACAATGTTTTATGTGTTATTATATAAATGTTTTTGTATTATCATTTTCTTCTAAATATAATGCATATATTCACATTAAGATGTTAGTTTAGTACTTAACTGACATTCTTTTTTAAACAAATTTTCGCAATTGTTGTTAACAATTAGTGCTTATGTGCCACTATTTTTACATTTTTCTATGTTAATTTTATATATATTTTTAAATTAATAAAGTTAAGAATCATTGAAGCATTATGATTGAGTTTAAGGGTGAGTGACTGACACAGACCTATTGGCCCTCGGGACCGAGAACCACTCACATGATCGTTCTTTAACCCCTTCAATCCAGATCAACTCTTTTGGATTCTCTATCGAAATCTCCTTTCAAATCGATCCACAGGTCCTTTTTCGTGGTTTGCAATCTCGCGAGTTGTGACTCTCGACTCTTCCTCTCCAATCTCATGATACCCGAGATCGTGAAATGGGTACAGCTCTTCCTTTTTCAATGCCCTCCTTGCGCGACCGTCGGCTAGGCTAAGCACTAGCACCTCTCGCTATTCACTGCTTCGCGAGTTTCAACATACAACCTTTGCACCTTCCTTAAATGAACCCTCGAGAGGCGAGGTTGAATTTTATCCTCTCGTTCTTGCTACTCGCGACATCGCAAGTTGAAGGATCGAACTCATGTCTTGTTATCTCACGAATCCCTAAGACGTGAGAAGTCAACAAAGCGTTGACTCCTTTCAATAGGTGATATGTATCCATTGGTCTACTTCCCCGAGCCCACCTTGTGGTTTTGCTATGTGTCCACACTCGTGCCTCGGCTCTCGGCACTTCACGACTTCTGATGTTGAAAGTGACTCCTTTCAACCTCTGAACCCCCAAATGCATGAAAAGCGACGGGGTTACTAATCCAACGGTCCTCTCATTCTCTGGATCCGATGACTATCCTCTCTCCTCGCGAGTTCGCCACTTGCGACTTGGAACACCCAAGTTCTGGACTCTCACCTTGCGAACCTCTAATTTTGCGAGATATATTGATCTCTACCACCTCTCCTCCTCCCAACAGATGACTATGATTCTCTCGCAGTTTCATGACTTCGGGACTTTCGGGAAAAAAGTATCGACCTCTTATCCTCCGATATGCCGAAATCGCGAAATTTTGATATGTTTTCTGTGTGGGTCCCACGATGGAACTTCTCGCCATTTTGGAGTTCTCGGACTTTGCAACATCATGAATCTGGATGCTGAGCTTTCGGCTCTCCAACTCATGAAAGCCCGAACTGGTCAATGAAGGTCTGACCTCCATGTCGACGAGTACGCCACCTATCCACTCCCAGATGGACGGTTCTGATTATATTCGCAGCTTCACCACTCACGAAGTTGGAAAACTTCTCTTTCTGACCTCCAACGTTCGAATCCCCAATAAGGGTGATCTCACGACACGTGTCCTTCCAATCGGACGGCTCAGACTCTTTCGCTATTTCATGACTTTTCCTTTCGCAACCTCGCAAATCTTGAGGCAAGGCTTTCAGTTCTCCAACTCCTGAAACCCTAGAATGAGATTTCATGAGTGATCCAATGGCCCCTTTTGTTTCAAATCCTACAGTCTCATTCTCCCGAGATTGCACTTCAAAAAATGATTCTATAACCTTCTCATTCCTCTGCAAGATCTGACAGTTCTCGGAACCTCGTGAATTCTCCACAGAGAATTCCGACTGTTCAATTCCTCCTTAACACTCCTATGAAATGAACAAAGTGTTCCTTCATGAAAGTTATCCACTAACAAACAATGTCGATGCGCCTCCTTTCGACGCTTCAAGGCACTAGCCCTCTTGAGCTTTCCTTCGACAGCTTCAAAGATCCCATCCCTCCTGAGATTCGATTGAAAAATCCTCAAGTCCTTTGGGGAAAATTCTTGCATGTACTCCTTGAGAAAATTCTTCAAATGGTTCCAAGTACTTGAACCTCTTCGACTCTGTGCACTCCCTGCGACAACAATCTTTTCAACAATTTCGCTCAGGTTGCAAACATTGAGACTTCATTCGGCCTGCTCACTCCTTGGATGGCTCATGTGCTTAACTTGCACTTCGGCGAGAATGAGAACAAGGTTATCTCTCCTGAGCTTGTAGAGACGAACTCTGACTTCTGTCAATGCACACCTTGTGGACAATTTTATTGCACTCCTTGCAGGAAAACTCTTGCTCAGACAGAGAAGCAATTGAAACTCATTCCTTACTCTCCCTCTCTTCATATTTCAGACATTAAAGATGAAATCATACATTCACGCATCAATCAAATGAATAACAGAGAATAACAAGCATATATCAATCAACAGGTACAACAAAGAAAGCAATTGAACACCATGAGTCTAAACTAAAGATCTTTGTATTAATCCATAACCTCTGTACATGGGGTTTTTCTACATAGCTCTCTGCTTCTACTCTCCTATATCTCTTCTGATAATAATCTTACAACTATATAATGAGGGTGTCTATATCTTTTTTCCCTCCTCGCTCTAAACTGTCTAATATGGAATTCAAAACTACCTACCTACATTCATTAGCATAAATGCCTCTATGTCCTTCAGACAAGAATGAGACGCTCAATTTCTGATTACAGTCAAGAAGTACACCCTTTCTTAACTATTACATCTAAGTTTGGTGCATCCACTTCAAAAACATTTCAAACAATTCATCACGTGCCAAAATGTTTTGGCGTTTTGTCCCACACTCGCTTGACATTGGCGATGCTACTGCATCATACTCCCTCGCTTGATATTTTTCATGGGCTCATGTCCATGAGCTCTCACACGGTCTGTCCATGCTTCTGGATCTCTGCTTCATTTTTCCAGCTGGCATCTTCAACTGGATGTCCCTTCCACTTGACCAAGTATTCAAAATATTCCCTTCTTCTGGTCCTTTTTCTAACTCTTTTGTCCAATATGATTTCCATATGTGGCTTCTCTGCAACTGGCATTTGTTTAGTCCACTGAACCTATGGTTGTTCATCACTTGTTCCTTCTTCCTCAGCATTGTATGGGTACAAATTTGAGACATTGAATATCAGAGAAAGTTCGATCCCATTGGGTAATTCAATCTCATAATCATTTGCCCCAAATTTCTTCAAGACCTTACATGGTCTGATCTTCTTCATCTTCAGTTTGTTATATGTCCCCTTTAGAAACCTTTCTTTTCTCAGATGTGCCAGAATCAAATCACCAACCTCAAATTGAAGTTGTCTCCTGTGTTGATCTGCTATTCACTTATACTCTTGGCTCGAGTTCTGTAATCGCTCCTTCACTTGACTGTGAAATTACTTCATTACTTCGACAAAATCCTCTGCACTAGCACTCCTAGTTGCATTCTATTCTAAAAATATCAATTCCAAAACTCCTCTTGGTTGCATCCCATAAACAATTTGGAATGGACTCCACCCTGTGCTTCTGTTTACTAAGTCATTATATGCAAATTCCTCCTGTGGTAGAATATTGTCCCACTGACTGTGGTGTTCTGTCACCAAGCTCCTCAGTAAGTCTCCCAAACTTATGTTCACAACTTCTCTCTATCCATCCATCTAAGGATGATAAGCTGAAATGAACGACAAGTTTGTTCCCAACTTTTTCCATAAGGTTCTCTAGAAGTGTCCCACAAACTTGGTGTCTCGATCCGAAACTATGCTCCTTGGTAAGCCGTGAAGTTGAATGACTTCTTTGAAAAACAGATTCGCAATGTGAGTTGTGTCACTAGTTTTATGACATGGTATGAAGTGTGCCATCTTAGAAAATCTATCCACCACCAAAAATATCGAGTCAAAGCCCCTTTGTGTTCTTAGCAGCCCCAATATGAAGTCCATGGTTACTGCATCCCACGACCTATCAGGTATGGGTAACGGTTGATGAAAGCTTGCATTCTGCCTCTTCCCTTTTGAATGCTGACAAATTCTACATCTGTCCACGAATCTTTTGACGTCTTCTCTCATTCTTAGCCAAAAATATGACTCATTTAACTTTGATAACGTCTTTTCATGACCGAAATGCCTAACCAATCCTCCACTATGTTTCTCCTTCAACAGATTCTCCCTCATGGAGCATTTTGGATTACAAAGTTGATTACCGTTAAACAATAATTCTTCCTGGATCATGTATTATGTCCATTGGCTTCTGTCCCTGAGAATTGGATTCTCAGCTACTTCATAGGCCTCCTTAAAATCTAGGTCATCTTTGTATATGTCCCTGAGATCATCAAAACCCAGCGTTTTGACTCTGAACTCCTGCAACAACAAACATTTCCTGCTCACAACATCAACAACTTTGTTAGCAGTTCCAGAAATATGCTTAATTACAAAAGTAAATTTTTGCATGTATTCAACCCATTTAACATGTCTTTGATTCAACTTCTCATGTTGAGTCACAAATTGCAAAGCATGATTGTCACTGTATAAGACAAACTCCTTCGGGATTAAGTAATGCCTCCACTTCTTCAATGCCTAAATAATAGCATAGAACTCCTTGTCATACGTGGAGTATTTCACTTTCGCTTCATTCAACTTCTCGCTGGAATATGCTATCGGCTTGTCTTCTTGTCTCAAGACTGTCCCTATTACAAATCCACTTGCATCACATTTTACCTGAAATGTCTTTTTAAAATCTGGCAACACCAGAATTGGTTGTTTCATGATTTTCCTTTTCAACAAATTGAAGCTTTTCTCAGCCTCTTATGTCTAGTGAAAAGACTTGTGTCTCTTCTTCACTGTGTCCATCATTGGTGCACTAATTCCACTGAAATTCATGATGAACTTCCGGTAGAAACTAGCCAATCCATGAAAACTTCGAACTTCAAATATATTCTTCAGTGATGGCCAATTCTTAATTACCTCCACTTTATCTGGATCCATCCTCAACTTGTTTGTAGAAATAAAAAAACCCAAATAAATGAGTTATGTCATCATGAACGAGGATTTCTTCATGTTTATCAATAGATTCTCTTGTTGTAAGCTCTGCATCACTGTAGCCAAATGTTCCAAATGCTCTCCCTCTGTTTTACTAAAAATCAGTATGTCATCCAGATACACAATGACAAATTTTATGATGAACTCCTTTAGGACTTTGTTCATCAACCTCATGAAAGTACTTGGCCCATTCGTTAAGCCAAATTACATAACAATCCATTCATACAACCCTTCGTTAGTCTTGAAGGATGTCTTCCATTGATCACCTTCTCTCATATGAATCTGATGATATCTACTTTTCAAATCAATCTTCGAAAAAAATTTGGCCCCACTTAAGCAATCCATGAGATCATCAATTCTTGGAAATGGAAATATGTACCTGATGGTTATCTTGTTGATCTCTCTCGAGTCAGTACACATCCTCCAACCTCCATCTTTTTTCGGACTGAGAACTGTCAGAAAAACACACGGACTCAAGCTTTCTCTAACCAACCCTTTGTCCATTAAATCTTGGACTTGTCTTTTGACTTCTTCATTCTCCTATGACGTCAATATGTACACTGCTTTATTTTGAAAACTAGCTCCAGGTATGAGATCAATATGATGACTCACACTTCTGATCAGTGGAAACAAACGAGGTAGTTTGTCCACTATTATGTCAGCAAACTCTTCCAATAGTTTCTGAACCTTTTTCGGTAAATCATCTACCCTTGTACTGGTTAAAACAATTTTTGGCTTCCTGACCACAATGAATTGTGGTTCCTCCTTCTTCTTAACCTCTGTAAGAAGTTCCTTCCCACTCATGAGAAGTACAATGTTTCTTACTTCAGGTTTCACCTCCTTGTCCTTAATTGGTAACAACATGTGAGTTCTCCCAATCTTCTCTAGGGTGTATGTGTTCTTCCTCCCATCATGAATCACATTTTTTTCATATTTCTATGGTCTACCTAGCAATAGATGACAAACATTCATGGGAATGACATCACAGAGTATTTCATCTTTATACCCTCCTATCTTAAATTCAACTAAAAATTGTTTAGTGACATTTACCTGATGTCCTTTTTGTAGCCACGAAACTCTGTATGGACTTGGATGTTCAATAGTCTCCAGCTCTAGCTTTTCTACCATCTCTATAGAAATGAGATTATCTGTGCTATCACTGTCCACGATGACTTTGCATACCATGTCCTTGGTTTTGAAAGCAGTCCGAAAAAGACTATTCCTTTGCACTGGATTCTCCACCTCCTTCTCTGGCGTTAAGAGAACTTTTCACATCATTAGCGATCTTCCTCCCTCAGCATCTTTCGCCTCAACATTCCTCCTCTATGCTTCGGCAATGTGAGTTTCACCTCCTTATTTCTTCTTATTTGGACACTCATAAGATTTATGTCTGACCTTTCCACATGTGAAGCATTTCACTACTCCACCTCTTCCTCTTCCTCTACCTCTGGTACGAGGAAAAATGTTTCCATCAACATAATAACCTCTTTGTTCAGTATGTTTCCCTCTCTGTGAAATTTCACCTCTCTCAGTTTGATTCTAATGTTTCTTCCACTCTTCCTTGGGTTTCTTATTTCTATCCTGGGAAACTGATTTTCCTCTGGGCTGACTTCTGCCTCGGCCTCTTTGACCTTTTTTTCGGCTCAACTTCTCTTCATCCTTTAGAGCCATCTGATAAGCATCTTCCACCATTCATATGGTCATCATGCTCATCTCATCCTGAATGTCATATCTCAAACCATTCATGTACCTAGAAACTTTTTTATCATCACTTTCGCGATGACCTGCCCTGATGTTCAGCCTATAGAATTATTAAGTGTACTCCTTCACTGACATCAACTTCTGTCTCAATTTTTTCATTCTCCAAAAGAGAGTAATCTGGTAATCCCTAGGAATGAATTTCGCCTTCATCTTCGTTATCATCCTATCCTAACTCTTTATTTTTTGCTTGCCTTTGCAACGTCTGTCAGCTTGTATCTCATCCCACCACAATGTTGCATGTCCTTTAAGTCTTGTGACAACATGTTTGACCTTTTTGTCTTCCTCGACATCTTCATAGTCAAAATATATGTCCAGAGCTCTAATCCAGTCTAGAAGCTCTTCAACATCCATATTTCCTTCATATACTATGTAACCATCCTACTCGTTACGATGCCAAACCTCTTATAACAAGTGATTTTTTTTAATTTTTTTTTTTGTGTGTTTTTAAAAGTGTGTGTGCACGTGTACAAGGGAAACAAACACATTCGACTCCGTGTCTCCACCCAACGACGATCAATATGTAAACCACGACGAACACAACAAGATGACATAAGATGCACAACAAGTAACTGCATGCATTAACGATGATCAAACGACTATAAGTAAGACTGACTACCCATCCATTCTACCCTGCAATGGTTAGGACCTCCAAGACACATAAGCAACTCTCAAGCCCAGGTTCCCATCGATTTTAACCATTTAAGGTCTCAGGGCTGGCGACTGTTCTGAGGAACATGGAGTTGTCTACATCCCGCCCGACACAAGCAGACCAAGCACACAAAGTTTACAACCAAGTACAACAAAAGTTAATGAACGATTATGTCCTCTACGAAAGGCACAAGTCAGAAGGACACCGACAATAACCAACCATTAATTAAGACTCAGCATTACCTATGACTCATTCAGCAACAAGTACAGATCAATCGCTTTGTTTAATTTCCATTAGTCGACGAGTTACCAACCCAACCTTAAAAATAAGTACATATAAACACNNNCCAATTACTAAATCATAATAATTTATTGTATTTTGTTTCAAGGACCTTACTGTTTATGTGTTGTCGGCATTAATAAAATTGAACGTCCTTTGTAATAATTTAACCATATCATTATTTTTATACTACAATAACAATTAAAATAACAATGATCTTACATTTCATATGTTGTCAAATGTTAATATAGCATCCTTCCAATTTGCAAGGACATTTCATTTACATGTTTCAAACGCAATGTGCGTCGATGTCTACTACTACAAAAAATTGAGAACAGATCATCGATTCTCGACAAGGGATACTGATTCTTGATCGTGGCCTTATTCATTTGATGGTATTCAATCCAAAGCCTCCACTATCTGTCCTTCTTTCATATGAAAATAACCGGTGCACCCCACGGTGACACACTAGGATGTATCAGTCCCAGGTCCAGCAAATCCTTCAATTGCATTTTCAATTCTTGCAACTCCGGGGTCGACATCCGATAAGGTGTTCTTGCTATTGGTTCAGTCCCCGGTTTTAGGTCTATGGTAAACTCCAATTCCCTTTCCGGCGACATCCCAAGTAACTCCCCTGGAAATACATCCGCAAACTCTCTCACCACCGAAAGGTGTTCTAGACCTTCGGCTACTCCCTTCTCGTTTGATGCAAGGATCACATAGAGCTTGCACCCCTTGCGCATACTCTTCCGTAACTATAAGGAAGAGATGAACCTCATGGAAACTCCCTGGTTCTATCCTACAATCACACGTCTCTGTCCTTCGTTATCGACCAAGCTCAACCGTTTCATCTGATAATTGAGTATCGCCTCATTCGATTCCAACCAATCCATACCAATCATGACATCATAAGATCCTAAGATCGTGACGTACATGATGGTTCTCGTGAAAAAATCTCCCAGGTTAAGGGCACATCCCGTAACCTTTCCTCCACCTTCTGTTTGGCTCCCGAAGCCATCTCTATGAAGCTAAAGTCATCCTGATCGACTGCCTTTACCTTAATCTGCCTTTACCTTAATCCTTTTTAGCGCTGCACCAGAAATGAAACTCTCGGTAGCACCGGGATATATCAAAATACTAAGGTTCTAGTCAGCGATAGTACCTATTTTCTCAAGCACAGTCGATTGATGCTCTTCTTGGTGGTTATTCACCACTGCATGAATCCGATGGGCCTTGCCCATATCTCCCACTGTAGTGGGTCCGGCTGATCCAGACGCTCTAGTCCTCTCCACAAGATAGTCGTGCTAGTAGTGTGGCTCCCCACACGTCCAACACCCCTTCTTTGGCCCAGTAGTCCTGGTACCCGAAGTAGAAGATGATGGCCCACCAACCTGGAACCCAGGTCTGTTTTGCTGAACAGGCCTAAACTGTTGTTGCTGTGGGTGACGATGTTGTTGATGCGGTGGTCCCCACTAAGGGGTCTGCTGCTGAGGTGGCAGTCGTCGTGGTGTAGTGAAAGTGGATCCCCCTTTGGAAGTCATGATATCTCAGTGTATGTCTCGTTGGTGTCTAATGCTACGGTGTTCCAGATGAACCCTACTCTGCTAGTCTTGCTGGAGTCCTAGTCTGACCTCCACTGATAAGCTCTTCCTCGGCTATGAGGACCTTCTGGACGACATCGTCCAAGGTTTGAGGCATCAAAATCCTAACCTTCGCACGCAGGCTGTCGTTAATCCCAAACACAAATCTATTGACCTTAAGTTTCTTCATGTTAAGGTGCGGAGCATACCGGAGCAGCTCCATAAAACGTGCCTCGTACTCGGGCACCATACGACCTCCCTATCGTAAGGCATTGAACTCATTGAGCTCACGCTCAATGAATTCCTCTAAAAGGTACCTCTCTCAGAAGCATTCCTCGAACAGTTCCCATGACACGTCTTCAACGGCCATGTTCAGCTGCGGTAGGAGCGTCTTCCACCATAGAAGAGTGCTCCCCTTCAGTTGAAATACCACCATGCAGACCTTCATGTTGTAGGTATAATCGTGAAGTGTGATGCACATCTCCATGTTCTCCAACCATGCCTCACTGGCTGCACCGTCCGGGGCACCAAAGAACTTGAGAAATTTGACCTTCTCGAGTTCATGGTGAATGTTACCAGTAACGGCCAATGCGTGCGGTTGAACCTCAGCGGGCACCGACGCCCTGGCCTCATCTCTATCCAAACGGCTGATCAGTGCCTCGGACATGCGCTAAAAGGATCTCATCATCCTGACTACATCGCCAATTTCTATATGCTCTAGCCCGAGAACTTGCTTGGATTCCTGGGGGTTAGACCCCTTAGGCATGGATGCTACTGGAGGCGTCGCGCCTCTTCCCCTATCACCCCGTCGTCTGCCTCCACGACGTCCTCCAACCATGATTACTTGCACGCACACAAGCCAACTCAATTAGCAATAGTATAATCAAATCATAACAACGAAATCCATAGCGATCCCAAGTCAAGGGTTGAACCCACTCTGATACCATATGTAATGATCCTACTCGTTACGACGCAAAACCTCTTATACCAAGTGATTTTTTTTTTTAATTTTTTTTTTTTGTTTTTAAAAGTGTGTGCGCACGTGTACAAGGGAAACAAACACATTCGACTCTGCATCTCCACCCGATGATGATCAATATGTAAACCACGACGAACACAACAAGATGACATAAGACACACAACAAGTAACTGCATGCATTAACGACGATCAAACGACTATAAGTAAGACTGACTGCCCATCCATCCTACCCTGCAATGGTTAGGACCTCCAAGACACATAAGAAACGCTCAAGCCAAGGTTCCCATCAATTTTAACCATTTAAGGTCTTAGGGCTGGCAATTGTTCTGAGGAACATGGAGGTGTCTACATCTCGCCTGACACAAGCAGACCAAGCACACAAAGTTTACAACCAAGTACAACAAAAGTTAATGAACAACCACCTCCTCTATGGAAGGCACAAGTCAGAAGGACACCAACAATAACCAACCATTAATTAAGACTCAACATTACCTGTGACTCATTTGGCAACAAGTATAGATCAATCACTTCGTTTAATTTCCGTTAGTCGACGAGTTACCAACCCAACCTTAAAAATAAGTACATATAAACACTTGCTAATTCCCCAATTACTAAATCATAATAATTTATTGTATTTTGTTTCAAGGACCTTACCATTTATGTGTTGTCGGCATTAATAAAATTGAACATCCTTTGCAATAATTTAACCATATCATTATTTTTGTACTACAATAAACAAATAAAATAACAATGATCTTACATTTCATATGTTGTCAAATGTTAATATAGCATCCTTCCAATTTTCAAGGACATTTCATTTACATGTTTCAAACGAAAAATTATACTGACCCTTTACCTTATCGCTTGCTCTGTGTATTGTCCACTCGCTCTGTGCCGCTCCTGCTCGTCGACCGTCGAGACCTCACCGGTACCTCCCAACCAATCGCTAGGGGTACTCTACTTCCTCCTTAGCCCCCCGAGCCACAAAGGGGCCACACACTATCCAGATGATACGTCTAGCTCCCAGCTCACCTCGCAAGGCCGAACTACCACTCCTATTTGAGCTGGGATGCCCCAACTCCCCACAAGTAATCAGTCAAGTCACAAATCCGACAGCGTAACATTACGCTAACAGTCGATCCTCTACTTCGTCCTCCTTCCTCTCCTTTTATAGAGTTTTAGAACTTCCCAACTTTCCTTAAATCTCTTTTAATTTAAGTTTTAATGAGAATATTCTAAAAATTCTACAATGTACAAGTGTCATTCATCCCCCACTTTCCTCCAAATTTTTTTTTTTTTAATTTTTTAATTGTCTCATTTCCCTCACCCACCTAGAGTTGTTCCTAAATTTACTTCTAGGTGTCCCTAGATTCCCTTACAAGTTTAAATACCTTCTGTAAAAGGATGTTGCTAATTTAGCTCAATTTAGAAGGTTCTTTATTGCAGATTCTTTACTAAGTTGACCTTGCTTTTTACCATAAGTTCCCTTCTTTCCTTTATTATGTTTCCCCCATTGCTTAGTTTCCTAATTTTTATTATTCCCTTCTTTCCCCTTTTTATTAGAGCCAAAATGGTAGTTGCGCTATTTACTCTCTTCCTTTTATTATTAAATTAATATCTTTTTACACTTTCACAAGTATTTATTTCTTCTTTACAATTTTAAATCCACTGATTTTAATTAAATTCTTACTCTCTTCATTTTACCCCAAAATTTTACGAAGACTAAAACTATTGCTTAAGTGGTTTTTAGTTTAAATTTTTATTTTTATTTTTATAGGGTCATTTTCTTAAGGTCACACAAAATTTTACCCTAGAGAAGTTTTAGACTTAGGACTTAGATTCTGAACTGGGCGACATTTAATTAGGGAAGTTGTTTAAGACTTTCTTAATGTGTTAAGTGTCTTAGGGCCATCTAGGTTTGTTCCTTCATCAAAATCAATGCGACGTGCCCTTCAAGACGCACCACGTGCTCCAAGGGT
>CBVK0100096434.1:0-12721 GCA_900067695.1 Picea abies | reverse complement strand
TATATATATATATATATATATATATATATATATATATATATATATATCCACCAAGACACACTCTTCCCTTCATATTCCTTTACTTAAATAGTCCTCCAAAGGGTGCCACATTGAAACAATGTGTCCTTTTGGAATGAAACATTGCACCCCTTCATTTAATTAACACAAACAGTAACTTTTATTAATTGATTTTCATACACCAATTTAGACAGTGATTTTCATATGAATATTCTGAAGTGATGGAAACGAATTTTAAAATTCTACGACATGGGTTTTTTGCAGAACATGCCTAATTAATCTACATGAGGGAAATTTCCCTAGAAAGTGTGTGAGGTGGCTGCTAAAAATGGTTCTTTGAAGACAACTTGCCCAGATTTTCCTTTCATCTTCGAATGTCAGATCGACTTCAGTACATATTACCTTTTCATGATGACCTCCACATATCTCCTTTGTTGGTGATTATTTAAACTCAAATTGTAAAAATTTTACTTGATGGTTGTATTAAAATCGGTTCCCTCTTTGCTGCTAGTCACTAAAGATTTGACTTGGTCTCACCCTTTTTCATATTTGCTTCCTCATTCGATCGATAAACATATTTTTGGTTGACTCAACTAGGAGAAATTTTGACTTGAGTATTTCAATTCTAGTCGACCCATCTTGCTTCAACCTCGACCCGACTTATATTTAAGTTTGCTTCGACTTCAACCTTTAAGTTACTTCTTTCTTGGACCAACTCGACTTGGAAGAAAACCAACTTGAGAAATTTAACTTTGGTCGTCTCGACTTGCTTTGTCTGACTTGTATTTCCCGACTCAATTTTCCTTCGACTTCGACCTTCAATTGGTCAACTTGTCTTTGACTCATCTTGAAATCGATCAACTTGTCTTCTCCAACTTATGTCAATCTGTAGGCTTGGAGTCGGTCAACTTGTCTTCGACTCGTCTTGCAATCTATAGAATTCAAGATAGTCGACATTATTCTTGTTTGAATCGACTCGACTTGTGACTCAATGGTGTCAATGCTTCCTCACCAAACATCCACCATTGAAATTTTGTCTCATCTCTGGACTCTTCTTCAATTGAAATTTTATGAATCACTTTTAATGAACCATATCTTATTAACTTCTTTATTTGTGATTTGTATGGATCCATATTGGATTATCCATTTACCCTTTTTATCTGGATAGTTTCTTCACAGTTTCTTCTTTTGTTCATGGATGTTAATGATGCAATCTCAACCTTATACAATATAGGATGAGTTTATTAAGCTCATACAATATATTAGTCAATATTATCTTCCTATCGATATTCAAGTCACCTTCATAACATTATGTCCAATATTGACAATGCTTGATATTCAAGTCACCTTCATAACATTAACTCCAATATTGACAATGCTTGACATTCAAGTCGCCTTTATAACATTATGTCCAACCTTCATAACATTATATCCAATATTGACAATTCCTCTCAAACCAATCGATCAATGATACTTCACCTATTTATTAAGGTTGACATCAATGATAGCCAAATTGCCAACACCTATGTACTGCAGTAGCTTGTAAAATTATTGTTCATATATTCTCCTCCATTATCTGTTCTTAACCTTTGAATTCGATGTCCAGATTACTTTTCTACAAGGGCCTTGTAGGCCAAAAAATTGTCAAAAACTTCAATCTTAAGTTTTAAGAAGTAAACCCAAGTACGTCTGGAAAAGTCATCAATGAAAGTTAAAAAATACTTGCACCCGAAAAAAGTAAGAGAAGAGAGTGGACCACACAAGTCACTGTGAACAGGCTGCAAAGGGATCGAGGCATGCTAAGAGGCATGTTTGTCAAAAATATCCCGATGATATTTTCCAAGAACACAACCGACAAAAATACCATCTTTGCATGAAACAAGAGGAAGACTAGTCACCATCTGTTGATTACATAGTTTGTGCAATGAGCGATAGTTTAGATGACCAAAATTCACATGACAGAGTTTGCTCAAGTCATCTCTATCAACAACAAAAACTGATGGAAAAGATGATGACCCAAAGTTTTCAAACTTGTACAACCTGGTAATATCATCAACAATTCAAGTTGCAAGAACATGTTGAGGATCTTTGAGATCCTTGATTACAACTTGGTGAGGTGAAAAATCTATAGTTTTATCTTCACCTGAATTAGTGATTTGATATACTAATAGAAGTTTACATGAAAGACATGGAATGCATAATACATCATTGAAATGACCATTTTATACATGAATTGTTCTAGATCATATAAAACTAAGAGATCTATCATCTCCAACAAATATTTTCTTGGTGTCACATTCATTTAGAGTGGAAAATATGGCTTTCTCCTTATCCATATGATAAGATTCTCCAGAGTCAATAAGCCACTCACCAGAAGAAGAAGTAGAAGTTGCACTGAAGGAGAAACCAGTAACAGAGAGTGCATGTCCATGAGAAGAAGAAGAAGTAGTAGAATCAATATTGATATTGTGTTTCTTTATCGTTGCTTATAAATTTGCCATCTTCTTGAAACATTTGGACTCCTCATGGCCATATTTCCCACAAAAGTTGCAATGTCTGTTAGTCTTCTTATTTTTAGATTTTTCTCATTTGTCACCATTAGGAGCTAAAGGTTTCTGAGTGGGTTTGGGACCCTTGTTTTGCTTTCTTGTTGTGGTGAGGATGTTACTTCTTGGGATTCTTAGGTTTATCTTTCTGTTGAGATAATAAGGTTTTGTTGGGGGTACCTACAGTGCTGATCACTCCAAGTTTTACAATCTTATCTTTCTCTCTAATCAAAGGATCACAAAAGGACTCAATAGTGGGTTTTTTATAAGATTTCCCTAGAGCCTCTCTCACGACATAAAAGGTAGATATTGTTGGCGTTTTGGTAGCTATGGGAGGTATTAACATCCACGTGTAACCTATAAATTAGAATAGAATATTCTAGAAACAAGTGAACCATTAAACAGATGTGTGGAAACCCTAGAAGACAAGTCATCCTAGTAGAATAAATAATATTAGAATATTATCTTCCAGAAATACAAGTCATCTCCATAGAAAAAAGATAAACAAAAATTATAATTACCAGAAATTCAGGTCAGCCTAGCCAGAAAAATCACTAAATAAATTAATATAAATAAAGGACGTTTTAGCTCATTTGGATACCCAGTCAGAGCGCAAGTCTTGTGGAGAGATGCAATTGCAACAACAACTGAAGCTGCAAGGAGGAATAAGGGTGTATGGTCATCTATTGGTCTTGGTCTCTCTCTAGAATTGTCAAGTGATTCTCTTGGTGACATGCTTGGTGAAACTCTTGGTGATATTATTTCTAAGTATGGCGCAAGGTTGAGAGAGTAGTTCAGCTGCAGTTGTTGCAGTTGTTAGAAAAATAGGATTGCAGAGCAATAAAATAAAAACAAATGCGGAAATAAAACACAGAATATACACCATACAATATAGACACAGATATACATGGTTCACCCAGTGTGGGTTACATCCACCAGAGAAATTGCCAGATCCTTCCTTTTTATTATCCATCAAATGAAGGGATACAAGCTACAACACACCCATTGTAACTTCCTCTTATTTCTCTCACAATATCCTCTCTCAAAATACAATATTCGCAATTATGCATAGCTGCAATACATTTCCCTCATAAAAGAGAGTTTCATTCTAGGGAAAAAAACCCTAACATAAATTCTACCGTCAAATATGCGACCTTGTAATGAACAGTCTAGATTTACTATGAAATTACAATATAAATTTACAAGGAAATTTTTCCTTTGGGGGCTCTCTTGCCCCCAATCCCCTCAACCGAGGGGATGAGCCCCTAGACCTCGCAGGGGGGGAAATCCCCCCCTATAAACCACCCCCCCCTGCCTGGAGGGGTGTAGACTCTTGATGGGGAATAAACACAGATGAAAAAAAATACCTATGAAACAGGAATATAATCAGGCTCCATAACCAATAGCATTTGTTTATGGCACTTATTCTATGGATATGGAGACTCTGTCTCTTGTGCACTACCATTGGAGAAGGAGTGCTCTACTTGTCTTCAGTTGTTGTTGCAATTAACATCTAGGGTTTATCTGTTTTTTCTGCAATAGGCTTTCTTGAATTATTCTAAGTAAAGATTAGTGTGCTTGAGGGTGGAATATGTGAATTCCTATGGTTGGGTGACAATGATGTGACATTGTCTATGGTTAAATGAGTATACCAAAATTTCAACATGGAATTAGAGTTGGTTTCCTTCATAATAGTCTAACCGATTGAAGAAATATCCTCAATTTCCCCCATTTTCAAGCTCATTGAGCACTTTTTGAACTCACTAAGAAGGTCTCCTAAGTAGGGTGAATCTCTTCCTTGGATCAGATATGCAAATTTTTGAAGTTGAGAAATTAGGGTTTCCTCATAAAACCCTAGGTTTGCAGTGCCAGTTATAGTTGCAGTACTAATTCCTCTATGCTAGTTCCTTAATGCCAGTTGCAACACCAGTTGTAGTGCCAGTTGCAACATCAATTACAGTGTTAGTTGCAACACCAATTGCAGTGCCAATTGCAACACCAGTTGCAGTGAAAGTTTTTGTGAAGTGTTGGTTGTCCTAGTACACCTTACCCTAGCACATCTCCAGCTACAAGTTGGAACAAATTTGAATTTTTAAGGTTTGTCATTGCTTGTTGTTGTTGTCAGATGGTGCCACTACTTGTCGGTGTTGTCGAAGGTATGCACTTATATATATTTAAACTATATCACTATTTTGAGTGTGATTGCAAGAAAATGGATCTCTTACAATCATAGATCCAGAGGGATCTCAAATCCAACACATTCATAGGAACAACACACTCCAGGTTTGATTGTTTTCATGTGCCTCTAGCTGTTATGGAGTTATTGTAATCTTATGAACATCTAGTTGTATTTTGATCTATTGAAGTTATAGTAACCTCTGTTCAAAATTAAATTTATAAGATGACTCTAGTATAAGTATTAGATTGATTAAGGTTGAGATTTTAGAGTTTATTTGCATATTGTCTTAAGTACAAAGGACAGTTTGAAGAAAATATTTAAGACTCGGAAGAAAATAAACAACACTCATTCTTGAAGATAAGACTCCAAGTTCCAGGTTTGATTGATTAAATTAATAAGTTTCCAATTTGCATATATCAAGTTTGATCATTGCTACATTACTAGTTGTGACAACAATCCTTGAAAGGTTCTATTACTTCTAGATACAATGAATACTTAGAAGCATGTGAGTACTATTGATATAAATTCTTATTGTACTTGTTTTCAAGATGAGCTAACATCTCCTCTAGGAGATACTTCTTATTTTTCTTCCAGGTAGGTCACCATGGTAATAATATGATGATTACCATGAGATTACCTTTTTATTCTTGTGGACATAGATATGTTCTTATGAAAATGTTATTATACATTTTTCTCTTGTTTCTCTTGTCTCGGAAAGGTTATTTTATAAATTTCATGGAGGTTACTATGGAGGAATGATTGATCACAACATTAGAAGAGTGTTGTTCCTATTTCCTATTATTGTATTTTTATTTTAGCTCTTGTTCTAGGCAGGTCACAAGCAATAGCTCTGAGAAGGAGCTATTGTGATTATTGTTCTTGTTCTTACTTTTATTATTATAAGAGTGTTATTCTTGTCTACTATTTTTCCCTTTGTTTTCCTTGTTCCGAGCAGGTCACAGGTGAAGACTCTTAGGGAAGCTATAGTGAAAGTTGTAGGAGACAACCTATTAGATGGTCTCTAGTTTGAGACATGGAGAAAACTATCCATATAAGAAGTTGTATACACGACTGTATACATCCATGTATCAAAGAAGAAGAAGATGAAGAAGGGTACTTTTGTGAGATACATAATATCTCATATGGAGATTGATTTTAAGGAGAAGAAGGCTCCAAAGATGACATAACAAATCCCTCTAGTGTAGTTGATCACTTTTTAGATCATCATGAAGAGTTAGTAGAGCCAGAAGGGCCTACCCAGAATCCTTGCAGTAACCAAGAAGAGACCAACGTGGTCCCATGAAACCTTGCAGTATGCAACATTTATGATCCATATCATGAGGAGAAGATGACTTTGAATATTATACAAACTTAGAGGGAGTCAATATTTAGAGGGAGAATGGAGACTCGGAGACTTTCAGATTCAGATGAAAGAGAGAGATGTCTTTTGGAACTGGCAGACATATGCCATGGGTTGAGAAGGATAGATCGAAGCTTTAGAGGCTTTGAGGAGATGTGAAATCTTATGGGAATATTCCCTTGCTTCAGTATACTTTGCTACAGTGTCCGAGGAGGAATCCAGTCAAAAGGACTAGGATATATATCTTTTCCTTGGTTCTGAGACTAAAAGGGAAGTCGGTGGTGACTTCCAAGATGATCTACAAGATCAAGCATGTTGTATATAAATAGCCTAGAGATGTACAAAGCCTGATTTTTGCCCAAAGGATTCTCCCAGAAAGAGGGAAGAGACTATGACGAGACACTTGATCCAGTATATTTCTACCGACGAACAGGTAGCAGATATGTTGACCAAGCCTCTATCAGAGACAAGCTTGGAATGGTCCAAATTTTTTTCTCCAGTAGTGAGAATTGATGTATTCCCCAGTAGCGGGAAGTGATGTGATCCCTAGTAGTGGGAGATACTCCAGCGCAGATTGGTATGATACTCCAACGCATGTTGGTATGTTACCCCAGCGCAAGTTGGTATGCTACTCCAATGCACGTTGGTATGTTACCCCAACATAGGTTGGTATGCTACTCCAACAAAGGCTAGTATGTTACCCCAGCGTAGGTTGGTATGCTACTCTAACACAGGCTAGTATGTTACCCCAGCGCAGGTTGGTATGCTACTCCAACGCAGGTTGGTATGTTACTTGAGCGCAAGTTGGTATGCTAGTCCAACGCAGGTTGGTATGTTACCCCAATGTAGGTTGGTATGCTACTCCAACGTAGGTTGTTATGTTACCCCAATGCAGGTTGGTATGCTACTCCAACACAAGCTGGTATTTTACCTCAACGTAAGTTGGTATGCCACTCCAACGCATGCTGGTATGTTACCCCAACGCAGGTTGGTATGCTACTCCAATGAAAGATGGTATGTTACCCCAATGTAGGTTGGTGTGCTACTCCAATGCAGGCTAGTATGTTACCCCAGTGCAGGTTGGTATGTTACTCCAATGCATGATCATATGTTACCCCAACGCAGGTTGGTATGCTACTCCAAAAAAGGCTGGTACACTACTCCAGTGAAAGTGCAGAACTTCTTATGATGTATGGATTCTTGAAATTCAACAAGGAAATGGTAGAGGTATGCATAAGCGTAGAAGCAGTGATGATGATCGTGCTAAGAGGAATACCTTCCTCATTAAGAGGGAGTGTTAACTTTTAAGTCAGATTTTGTGTGAGCTGACGAGTTACAAGTTCTGTATGAACTAGATGTCGACTTGTAGTGTCAGAAATGATTCCTAGTTAGAGTGTCGATTAGTAGCATTGGAGGTTACTATATGGAGGGCCAACTAGTAGTGTTGTAGGTGTTTTCCAGCTAGATGGATAATGTGAGGCTATGATGGTGATAATTGATCTGTTTGATCATATGATAGCTTATGTGGCTATGGTGATGCTACCTGTAGACTGGTTTGCAAGACCATGTGAGTCTTGCCCATTCCATGTGAGATGGATGGATGTGTTTGAGACCACTACATAAAGAAAATCTTAGTTAATACCTCCCTAGATAAGAGGGATTGTTGATGTTTTCATAGCCGCGAGAGGTATTAACCTCCATGTGTAACCTATGAATTAGAATAGAATATTCAAGAAGCAAGTAAACCTTTAAACAGATGTGTGGAAACATTAGAAGACAAGTTGGTCTAGAAGAATAAACAATATTAGAATATTGTGTTCCATAAATACAAGTCGACTCCACGGGAAAAAGATAAACAGAAAATATAATTACCAGAAAGTCAGGTCATCCCATCCAGAAAAGTCATTGGATAGATTAATATAAATAGAGGATGTTTTAGTTCATTTGGATACACAGTCGGAGCACAAGTCTTGTGGAGAGCTGCAGTTATAGATGCAAGCGGGAATAAGGGCATATGGTCATCTCTTGGTCTTGGTCTCTCTCTAGCACTATCAAGTGATTCTCTTGGACGTGACATGCTTGGTGAAACTCTTGGTGATATTCTTGCTAAGAATGATGCAAGGTTGAGAGAGTAGTGCAGCTGCAACTGCTGCAATTGTGTATGGAACTTATTCTATGGATATGAAGACTCTCTTTCTTGTGCGCTGCCATTGGAGAAGGAGTGCTCTACTTGTCTTGAGTTGTTGTTGCAGTTAGCAGCTAGGGTTTATTTGTTGGTTCTGGAGTAGGCTTGCCAAAATTATTCGAAGTAAAGGTTAGTGTGCTCGGGAGTGGCATATGTGAATGCCTATGGTTGGGTGACAATGATGTAACATTATATATGGTTAAATGAGCATACCAAAATTTCAACAGATACAAACACAAAATATGCACTACATAGCTTAGAAACAATAATATAAATGCAACACTCTTTCTCCAGCTTTATGTTACACTCTTCACATAAAATTCGAAGTGTTTTAAACTTAGATAGATAGTCTTCAATGTAAGAAAAAATATTTGGACTTAAAGTCAATATCTTATTTTCTAACTAATGTGCTCAAATAACATTGTGTTTACCAAACATAGATTCAAGCTTTTCCCAAGCTTCATCGGGGTCATCAATTTATTGAAGGTGGAACCTTAAATTAAGAAATATGGACATTCCAATCAGTCCACGTGTTTCGTTATTCCTATTATCCCATTTGACTTTCTTTTCATCATTAGTGGGTTATTTTTCCTTTCCCAAGGTAATCTGGTATAAGCCTTTACTTCTTAATAAACCCTCCATATAGGGTTTCCATTGGAAGTAGTTGGTGCTGGTAAGAAAAAGATCACTGGAATAAGCCATATTAAATATGCAGATAATATGGATTTAAAAATTGAAACTCATTTTCTGGATGGAAAGATCTTGAAAAATTAGGCGGTTTTAAAAAAAAATGGCACTGAAAACGAATTTCAGATGTGAAAGTTATGCCCTTTCAAAAAAAAGCATAAACAATAACCAAAGATCCACGTGGAAAGTAGAAGTTGGTCCATGTGGTGATATCCCTCCAAATAACCTCACTTTTACAAATAATTTTCTTTATGAAGTGACCCACTTTTATAATTTTTTTTATAAAAAGAAGCGGGGATCACTTTTACAATGAAGTCACTTTATAAAAGAAAGTTGCATGCAAAATAAATAACTTTAATTTTAAAGCTACTTATAGTGATTCAATTTTATACTTGAAGTGAAATACACTTTACAATGGATGCATGAACTTTTTAAAAAAAAGTAACAAAAAGAGACTTGAATTCAAGACCTCTTACTTAATAACGTAACTTTTAACTAACTGAGCTAGCAAAACATATTGTATTTTTTAGAAGGGGGATTTTTGTTGTTGTTGTTGTTAACGGCCTTGGAGAGCATGCTCATAAAAAACTCTTTTCGCACAAGAAAAAAAAATCTCTTCTTGATGACAACAAGGGTTAGATCTCGATTAGCTTACCCAGAAAATGCACATTTTCCTATATGTTTCTAATTTTTTGAGATCACACAGGGCACAGGGAAAAAAGAATACATAGATCTAAAAGAGTAGCAACCCGAAAACAAACAATATAAAACTGAAATAATTCTCTGCAAAAATTTAAAAAGGGCGTATTCAGGATTTATACCTCTGAATCTGACTGAAATGGTCGTATCTTGGGAAAACATAAACCTTTTCGAGTGAAATGAAAAATGTTCCTGACTGAACCGAGCACTCCAAGTGCAATGGAACAGTCCTCTCATCCCAGAAATGTATGCAAATGGAAGAAACTAGAGATGAGGCAACTCGACATCAAAATTTTGATCTACAACGAGAGCAGGTATTCAAACAGGATCTGATACTATGTTCGACAACACAGGTATTCCAACATAGGAAGAACAACTTCAGTAACAACTCACACAACTAGATCAAACATCAACACATCGATGTTTTGACGTGGTAAAACCCCCACAGGGAAACATCCATGGCCCCAACCAACATAGCCACTTAGAGCAGTTTATTAATGCAAAAGAAAACGATTACAGAGATATTTTACAAGAGAGTTTCTCACAATTGATCATCCGAAAATGACCCTCCTTTCTCTTTAAATAGATATCATGGACCAATCGGGTGCTAAGCCATGGATCAATGTTTCCATTAAGATCGAGGAGAATATGAATCGTTGGATCACTCTATGTCAGGAACATATTGTGACCATCAGATTTCCTAACTGCAAGTGCATACTAAATAAACACATTAATAAACACACTTTTACGTAACGACACATTAGACCAAGTAGATCTTAACTAACTCCTAAGTGTCTAAATATCCTAACAAATAGTGGTCAAGTGTTCACATTGAGTAGGAACATATGGAACAAATCCCATGGATGAAAACTCATAAAGAAGGTGTTACTCTAAGAAACATGCCAACTAAATAAAGTCCCCTAATACACATTCACTCACTAATTAAGTGTGAGGAGGGAACTCAACACTTATTCAACTTGACCTAGTTCTTTACACACGTATAAAATGCACTTTCCCAACACAAATTCTTCAATAATAAATGGATTATGCTCAACATGATAAACTTTCAGTTTTCAATTAGTGATGACTTTGGAATATTAAACTCACTACTATTTCCAACTCCCATCCTAATCTAAATGCAAGAGGTTTTCTAAACAACTAGCAAAGTTACTTTATCAAACTATGTTTATTTTAAAGTTTTAATCAACATCATGAAACCATTATGTAGTTCTTAGGCATGTTTTATGTGCATGTGTAATTTGTAATTATTAATCATGACAATATACAAAAATAAGAAATCAGATGTAAATTGAAAGAAAATATGATAAAAATCAGTCTCTATATTCGCTTTTGATTTCCCAAATTGCATAAGAGTGCAAGGTAAACAACATATGTGGAACGAGAAGATATGTCGCCACACCAATAATTCTTTAAAAAAAATAATAAGTTACTCTAGATTAATTAGTAATAGGTTAAATGCATAAAGTAGTCAAAATCTAGTCAAAATTTCAAAAAATGTGAATTAATCAAATTGGACTAGTTAATTTTGCATAATGTGGTGTCTAAGATCAGTGAAAATTTATAAAATCTAGTAGTGAACCTCAAGAAACAAGTTGGCCAAAAAACATATGCAAAACTAAACTTTTAGCTTGATTGTGTGGGCTTAACCAACAAACAAAGTGCATACTATGCAAATTCTAGAGCTTGTAAGTTGCATAGTTGATGAATTACTTGACTTTTGAAACTAGTTATGCACTAGTGTTAAAAAAATTAGGGGGTTGAGGGTAGGGTGTGAGCTGAATAAATTTTGGAATGCCTCAAATCCAACTAAAGGAAGAAATAAGTGATTATTTATGTAGTGGAGTCGCCATTCTATTGCGTTTATTTGGCGCTAGTATGTACTAAATGGACTTCGCCAACATGTTGGAATTGTTGGTGTAGACAAAAGGGTTAAATATATTGCACAATTAATATTCTTCCTTATATGAAAATATTGATAATGTAAAGGATAGGAAAATGGAAAACCTTGATAGAATAACTCCTTGAGTGAATTCTTGATGATAGACCAGGATAAGGGTGATCTTCACACAAGAACCTTTGTTATGATCATACACCAAATCTCACACTAGCAAACAATAATGTAAACATTTTCACATCATGAATAGGTTAGAAATCAAATCAATGCAACAATGAAATAATCATCACAATGCATACTCTCATGTAGGAAGAGAACCCAAAAATTTATATTAATGGAAAGAAAAGAAGAAGTTTACATAAAATAAATAACAATATCATCTTGGAGTAGTCATGTGTTAGAAAAACAGGATCGCGGAGAAATAAAATAAAATAAATGTGGAAATAAAACACATAAGATACACAATACAACAGAGACACATATATACGTGGTTCACCCAGTGTGGGCTACATCCACCAAATAAATTGCCAGGTCCTTCCTTTATTATTATCCAGCAAATGAAGGGATACAACCTATAGCAAACTCGTTGTAACTTCCTTTTCTTTCTCTCACAGTCTCTTATCTCATAATATAATATTCACAATGATCCATAGCTGCAATACATTTCCCTCATAAAACAAGGTTGCCTTCTAGGAAAAAAAACCCTAACATAACTTCTATCGTCAAATATGCGACCTTATAATGAACGGTCCATATTTACAATGAAATTACAATTTACATTTACAAGGCAAATTTTCCTTCGGGGGCCCGCTTGCCCCCGGACCCTGCAGAGGGGGTAACCCCCCTCTGCACTCCCCCACGTGGAAGAGTGTACATTCTTCTGGGGTGTAAAGTCTTCTTGGGGTATAAACATGGCTGAAAACAAAGATCTCTTAATCAGGAAGATAATCAGGCTCCACAACCAACAATCTCCCACTTGGAGACTAATCTCAACAACTCCACCGCTATTGTATATGCTGGACTATGATCCTTCTTGGACCTGGAAAATTTATCATCTTCATATTCATTCTTGAAGACCAACTAAAACTGATCAGGAACTCAGTTTCTCTCTGGTTACTCCCTTTGTTAACAT
>CBVK0100096430.1:0-10834 GCA_900067695.1 Picea abies | reverse complement strand
AAACTCTCCATATGTTTGGAAGAGTAACCAAACGGTGGAGGACACAACTCAATATAGAGAGCAAAGCTTCCTAAGGTCGTACTACATCCCAAATTCTGATGAATCAAATAGACAGATGTGCTTTATCCAAGGGCGACTCATAATGCTGCCAATAAAAAAAATACTTTTCCCATCCTCTTTTTGGGGTATATTTTATTTTTTTGTTCTTTTTGTTGATTTGGAAAAAGAATAAAGGAAGATTATGTTACAAGGGAGGAACGAGCACAACAAACATTCAAGCTCAAGGCACAAGGACAAGACTAATGTTCTAGGAAATGATACTTGGGAAAAATCCTCCAGTGGTCAAAGGTGTTAAGATGCAAAGGCAAACTGTTACTTGGCTGATGGGTAAAGGATGAAAATGCGGTTGATAGAACACACAATGGTAACGTCCTTCGATGTAAGTTTAATGAGCCCAGAGAAGGGAAGCTCAGTGATTTTTCATGTTTAGAGAGTCTGAAAAAGCATAAAAAGAAACTCCATTGGGGTACCTTTTTCGTCAATAGTCTAGTTGGTTCGAAAAAGGGATAAACTAGCACCGATTAGACATCAATTCAAAACCATTTTAACGAGTGTGAAAAGGACAAGATCACTCGGCCATTTTTTCAATTTTAAAGAGTTTGAAAAAAGCTTAACTATGGACTCCGTCAGGAATATTCTTCTGGACCAGTTTAACGAGTGTGAAAGAATAAGGTCACTCGACAATCTTTTCAATTTTAGGGAGTCTGAAAAGAGCTTAACTATGGACTCTGGGGGGGTTTCTTTTTCGTAAATTTAGTCCCTCAGGCCCGAAAAATGAATAAAATTATACCTGAGGATACTCTTCTAAAGAATTGGAATTCGATAGAGTATTCCTGTGTTCGTACAGTTGATCGTCCGGACCGAAAAAGGGGTAAACTACCGCTGGACAGACGTGACTTCAAATTTCAGTTTAACGAGCGTGAAATGTCACAAGATCGCTCGACAATCTTTTCATGTTTAGAGGGTCTGAAAAGGGCTTAAAAGGAGACTCGTTTTGTTTTGAGAGTCCAGAGGGTAAGACAAAGAGTGAAAAATACCCATGCAAATGAGGCTTAAACTCGTATTCAGGAAAGACTATACGGACTCTCGAGCCTACTATGTTGTTAGAAACGGCATGGACACCATAATGCAACCAGGAACTACCTAGGGCATCCATGTTTTGGTAAGCTCTACCACCAAGTTGCGACACTTCTAGAGCAGATATGACGGTTCCATGTCACAACCGGATGGGATCAATCCTATATCGTAAGAAAAAAAAGGCAACGAGATGCAACAGTGGGGATGAAATCCTACCCTATATGCTCAGGTTGATTTTTGAATTTTTTTTATGGACCATCCATATGTATTTTTTTATTTTATTTTCTGAAACTCAATGAAAAATGTCCCAATACCTGATCAAATCCTTGCCATATAACTCCGGAACCACTCAAAATGGTTTTTGGTGTAAAAAAACTGATAAAAGGGGCCAAAAGAGTGACAAAAAGAGGCCAAAAAGTCTATAAATAGAAGCTGGCAGCTCATTATCACCATTGTTGATTTGGAAATTGACTCTGAAGCCAAAAGACCCCCTTTGCCAAAGATTGTGATTCCGGGAGCTACGGTGGACGAAATGAACTTCTGCTTGGACCAAGTAAGTACAAACTCCCTAGTCTTGCAATTCAATACTTAAGTTATGTCTTTTAAGTTGATTTTGGGGGTGGTCGTCGACCTCTAAGAGGTTGGCCCTAGCAAAACGCGGGTTGTCCAGGGACAACCCGCGGGTACCCACGCGCAGGGCTAAAGCTGCGCGCAGGTACCCGCGACTGTCGCCTCGACAGCCCGCGGGATACTCCCACATGATGGAAATTGTGTTGAAATGAATACTAAACTCCCTCCTTTTCCCTTGTGTGTTTGGCAGGATGTATGTCCAGTGGAGAGAGAGGGAGCATGAGGCTGCCAATGAGGCAGTGGCTGCAGATCCGAATGTTATGGCCATACTGTCACAGTGTGGTTTGGTAAAGTTTTTCTTGTGCCCATTCATGCGCGCTCAACCCATGCTACTGAATGCCTTGGTTGACTATTGGCACCCAGATGCAGAGGCATTTATGATAGAGGGGAAATCCTTGGTGCCCACCACCGAGGACATCTATTTTTTGACGGGCCTCTCGAGGAGAGGGGAACCCGTCAACTTTCAGACCTTTCCTGCGGGGCCGAGCAAAGTCTCGGAGCTGATAGAAGAATATTGCGTGGTTGGGACCAATCAGAGGACTTCCTCGATACCTATTAGTAGTATCACCAGCCTTACTCTTCAGACTATCTTATCACTCATTGGGCGAATTACCGGCTCCGCAGTCGTACATCAGGCGTCGCGCGCACATATGAACTGTGCGATTCAGTGCATGAATGCACAAATTTTTGACTGGAGTACCACACTGTTAGAGAGTATGAAGAGGCAACTGACAGATTGTCGACAGCGGACACACAGGAACTTCGAGTTTGGGACCATCCTGTGTTCATTTTTCTTTGAGAGAGTTCCATGTTTCAGTCCTCGGTTGACAGTTCAAGGACATCTGGCTACTTTCCCCGCAGTGTGCAGATGGGCAGCGTTGCTGCCACGACAGGGTGGTGGGAGGACCACAGAGGCCTTCAATGATGACTTTTTTGCATGTCTATCATGGCAGATCCCTGCGATTGAGGATTACCCATATGCAGGGATTGATTTTTCCAGAGATCCAGCGATACCAGTGCCTCCTGGTGAGGAGCGAGGGGAGATGGGTAAGTCTCCACCTGTACAGTTTTTAGTTTGCATATGTAATTTTTTATGTATTTTTGATATATATATCATGTTTTTGTATAACAGAGTTTTGATGGGTGAACATTGTGTTGCGTGCAGATGTGGGACCCGTGCAACCTGCTGATTATGCACGGAACAGGCGCCGCCCACAGCCAGAGGCCGCAGCTGCCGCCACCAGGGGAGCAACAGTAGCAAGGAACCTCCTAGCAGGGGATGCCAAGAGGGTTCTTAGGCAGATTGAGCGGAACTTCACTGCGCTCACTCGCACAGTTCCCATGGTAGAGATAGAGGACTTGCCGCCCTCTTTGCAGACTCATATTGTGGAGGTACCTCGGACATGGGTCCGATTGTTTAGACGTTTAGGTCAGGCTGTTTTTGAGTATAACAGGGCTCACAGGCCCTGAACAGACTTGTAGACTTTTATGTGCCATGAGCACTGCCATGTATATATTTTTTGAGGGCATAAGCCCTAGTGACTCATTATGGTTCCCACTTTTTGAGGCGCTTGTGCCCATCTATGTACTCTGAGGATTTTATGATGTTTATATATAGTTTTTATTTCTTTTCTGTGTCTTTATGGATTATGTATGCAAAAATGTATGTACATGTGTATGATCATGATCTTTTTATGTGTGAGCAAGATCCCAATCTAAAATGTGATTAGCTAGAGTATCTGTGATTTGATTTAGACTCCTAGGAACATGAAAATATGTAATATAATCAAAATTGTGTTCCAAGAGACGTACCCTAAGGAATCGTCGGTGTAAAGTTGGGTCATGTACCCGGTATATTCTGTTTAGCTGTGACACAACCAGTTGGGTGTCTAGATAGACCCGGAGACGAGAGATACCCAATGACAAAGCGTCATGAAGCAACTCAATAACTGCGCTATACTCAGCAACATTGTTTGTGGTGTCACCTAAGCATATCCCTCCGGAAGATAACAACTGACCCTGTGGTGTAAAGATTACCCAAGTTGTGGAGGCAAGCCTCCGCGTGTGTCGACTAGCACCATCCGCATACCCAATGAACACCTCAGACTCACTTGAAATCTTCCATAGTGACGAAAGATAACATTAATGACACGTCCATGAAACGTTTTTCAAAAGAAATGTAAAAAAGTAATAGCACAAAGACTATACATATGTTACAAAAAGTTACCCACAATGACCGTTCTATGAGTAATACTTCTTGAGGTAGAGCCCATTCCTAGGCTCTGCCAAAGCATTCCCTTCAAAATCGACCAAACGATAAGCACCCTTTTTTAAAACCTCCTTAACAATGAAGGGCTTTCCTGCCCCCAGGGGGTCCTTATCTTGGTCGTAAACCAGGACAAGGTTGCCCTCAGAGAAAACCCAAGGACGCACGGACCTATCATATTGACACTTAACCTTATTCTTATGAGCCTCGTTGGCCAGAGCTGCATCGCGACGCTATTCATCAAGCTTCTCAAGGTGTACTAACGGTTCTTCAAGTGGAGAAGTGTCTGGCAATAACTGTACTGCTAATTTCAGAGATGGAATTTGACATTCGATGGGCAAGACTGCCTCCAGCCCGTAAACGAGTTGGAAAGGTGAGAAACCGGTTGCAGTCTTAACTGAGGTTCGGTAAGCCCATAATGCCGAGTATAACATCAAATGCCAGTTGGATTTGGCTGAGTTGATGGTTCGTTGTAGCATTGTCTTAAGAGTTTTGTTAACAGCTTCCACCTGCCCATTGGATTGGGGGTAGTAAGGTGAGGAATGTTCTTGCTGTAACCCAAGTTTTGATGTTAACTCGGACATCATTTGGTTCTAAAAGTGACTGCCATGGTCAGTGAAAATCTCTCTCGGGACGCCGAACCATGCTATAATTTGGTTAAATAAGAAGAGAGCTACAGTCTCTCCATCATCTTTGAACGTCGGCATAGCCTCGACCCACTTAGTGAAGTAGTCGACAGCCACAATGATATAGCGGTGCCCCCTGGCTGATGGGGGGTTGCAAGTAGTGTAATCAATCCCCCACTTAGTGAAGGGACCAACAGTGATAACAGGAAACATGGGAGCTAGATGTGCCCTCATCTTCCGTGAGAAGATTTGGCACGGATGGCACTTCTTGACCGACTCAATACAATCTTTAATAAGTGTGGGCCAGAAGTAACCTGCTCGTAAAATATTTTGGGTTGTTTCCAACCTGGACAAGTGACCGCCACAAGCTCCTATATGACAATCATTGAGCACTATGATGGCCTCCTCATGAGTGAGACATCGGCGCAAGATACAGTCTACACCTCGCCGATACAACGTATCATTGAGTATAAGATAGTTCTTAGCGTGATGGCGTATTCGTCAACGCTCATCACGAGAAGCAGAGGTGGGGCACTTCAAAGTCTAGAGATAGATCAGTATATCTCCGTACCAGGGATCTGATGATTCGATCAAAAACATATCCCCCCGGATAGGCGATTCCTCAGGCACCACGTCACCTGACTCAACCGGAAGCTCTGAAATAAGTTCTGCGAAGACCAGTGACTTTTTGGACTTGGTTGAAACAAAGTCTAAGTCAAATTATTGGAGGATGACCATCCATCTACTGATTTTTCCGCTGATAACTCGTCGTGTCAACATGTACTGGAATGGATTCACGACAGCTACGACGGTGGTCTTGCGAAACAGAACATAGTGACAGAACCGTTGAACAGCATGAACTGCTGCCAACACAAGTTTTTCGAGATGGGTATAATTAAGTTCCGGTCCTACGAGGCCTCAGATCAGGTAATATATTACGTATTCAAAAAATGAATCATCTTCCTGAACTAAAACCATGCCTATGGTTGACTCTGCGACAGCCAGATATAATAGGAAATCCTTGTTATAATTTGGTGGTCATAGAAGAGGTGCGGTTGTAAGGGTGTGTTTCAATGCGTCAAAAGAGCACTGCGCTGCTTCGTCCCAGAGAAAAGGAACGTCTTTCTTCAGTAAATGCATGAAACCCTTGGTGATTTCGGCATAGTTGGCGATGAAGCATCGTAAGAAGTTCGCCTTGCCTTGAAGACTCTGAAGTTGTAAGATTGTGCGTGGGGGGGGCAACTGGACTATTGCCTCCACCTTAAGAGGATCGACCATGATCCCCGTCGTTGAAACAATGAAACCTAACAAACATCCTGACGTGACGCAAAAGCTGCACTTGTTGGGATTCAAGCGAATCCGGAAGTAGCGGCAGCGTTCAAAGATGAGTCTGAGGTGTGTAGGATGATCTTTTCGCTTGCGAGAGCGTGATGCTAAATCATCTAGATAGGCCTCGACTATATGTTTGAGGTCATGAAATGCAAAATACATGGCCCGCTGGAAAGTGGCTCCAGCGTTCTTGAGACCAAAAGGCATTTTGCGATAGGCGAATGTACCCCACAAACAAATGAATGTCGTTTTGTGTTGGTCCTCAGGTTTGATTTGGATTTGGTTATAGCCCAAAAAACCATCCATGAACGAAAAGGCTTCACAATCGACGCACTCATCAATGATCTGGTCAATGAATGGGGTTGGATAATTATCTTTTGGACATGCCTTGTTTAAATCATGAAAATCGGTACAGACGCGAATCGTGCCTTGTTTCTTATCGACTGGCATGGGGTTTGACACCCATTGAGTCAAATGAATAGGGTATATGAACCCAGCCTTGAGCAATTTCTCAACCTCAGCTTTGATGGCTGCTGCTTTCCTAGGATTTACTGGATGAATTTTCTATCGAACAGGCTTCGCATCGGGATACATAGTGATCTCATGTTCAACTATTTTCGGATCGATGCCTGGCATTTCCTCATAAGACCAGGCAAAAACATCGCGGAATTCTTTAAAAAGATCCATGTAAATATGAATCTCTTTGGGGGAGCAATCCGCTCCGATGAAGACATTCTCCACGACGCCAGGAGTTTGGGAGATATTGATAGGTATCGTGGCAGCGATAGTCACCATATTTCCCTCAGCATAAATATCCTGTGTAGCTAAGAGGTTAATGGGACAGGGCTGATCTCCCGTCATAGTGATAGTGAATTCTCCTGCCTCAATTTGGCTTAACTCTGGGAGGAAATATCATCTGTGATAAAGATCTTCCCAAGGTTTGTCCGGACCAGTCATTGCTTTGATTATTGCTTCATCAGAAGGCAAGACTAAATCTAACGAATCGGTGTTGGCAAAAGAATCCTGAGCCCAGATAGGCTCAAGGAGTGGATCCAACTCTTGTGCGGGAATCGGATCAGGAGTAGCTGAAGCTTGTTGAACCAGAGAGTACGCTACTTCAGCGGTCGACAAGGGCGTAGACATGCCCGCATGTCCCGTCGCATCCATCGTGTCTGATGGGGAAGGAAGAATCCACGGATCCTGAAAGTAAGTCGTGCGGAACGATGAAACATGGAAAATCTCAGCCTTGTGGTGGTTCGATATAAACTTGACATAGCCATGAGGAGGTGGGTAATCGAAAGTACCCATCAAATATGGGCACAAACCAACTCCTACGTTGACGACACCGGCTTGAGGATTATCTACCATGGGAACCGTGGATGCCCCCAAGGCTGGGTCAAGTCAAGAGAAGGACAGCTGATCAATGGTCACTATCCGGCCTTCATGTGGAAACAATAAGACTCAAAAAACTGTAGCGACCACTGCTTGCATTGCCTAAGTCCAACTACGACCTAACAATAGATTGTAGTCGATGGGGGCATCAACTACTTCTACTTCGACGCACACGGTCTTCCCCCCTAACTGGACAGGGAAAGAAGGAATGATGCCATGCGGTCGGAAAGAACGACCATCGAACGCACTAAGGAGAGTAGGTGACGGAGACAAATCAGGTTGGCCAATGGCTTTCCAGCATGCTAATGACATAACGCAAGTCGAAGCGCCCTCGTCTACCACCGTGCGGAAAATATTCTGTGTAAAAGCTTTCGTGGGATGAGCCACTACTATCTGAAATGCGACGTGGTAAGGAAAACAAGGTTTCAAGTCAGTCGTATCTAACATGATGGTACCCGGGTTACAAGTCTCGGTAGAGCCTAAAGCAGTCAACAAGGCTTTTCTCTGAGCAGGGCAACTTTGGAGGACCTCCAAAGCGGACATAACACAAGGGGTTTGTGATAAATCTTCCACCACAGAGTAGTTCTGGGCGGCCCTTGCATTTGGATTGTGAGAAGCTCGCTTGAACGCACCTTTTGGAATGCGTGTCATTGTTTCACCCAATGTCTTCTCGATCTGTAGGGGAAGAGACTGGATCTCAGCTTCTTTTCCCTTCTCAGAGGCGCTTGGTTTGCTATAGTCGTGCGCTCTAGTCTTTATGAAAGCATCACTTTTAACCATATATACGTTTGCAGAAGATGAATTGTTTGGGGGAGGGCAGTTTTCTTGGCTGCCCCCCTCGACACTTGTAGAGGCTTGAGTTAAATTTTGCCCATGCTGAAAGGGATTAGTCAACACGGCTTGTTGTTGCTGTGTGACAAACTTCTGGGCCTCTGCAATTCGAGGGCATAGATGGGTCAGGTGGTCTTCCACACATAAGTTGCACGGATACCTCGCCTTCCTCTTCTCCGTGGTGCCCTCGCCATCATTATCATTTGGTTTTTTATCCCTCTTACTCTTCTTGCGTTGTTTTTTCTTCCCTTCGGGCTGTTGGTTGGCCTTTGGGTTAGTCATCTATACGGAGTGTAATTCCGACGTTTGAGTAGGAGGAGCAGCCAAAGCAGTAGTCTGGCTGGCCGCTGAGTGTTGTATAGATAACTTCTGCAATTGTTTTTTCAATTGCTCAGTGGGCTTGGTTTGTGTCGAACCAACTATACCATCGGCATGTGGTCCGGCTCTCTGTCTGGTTTTATCCAGAATCGATCGTGGTGCATCCGGCAGGATGGTGTACAATAGACCAGAATGAGAATAGATAAGCTCAAACTGTTGAGCCCTCATGATGGCATCTTCCTCTGGTGAAAACCCCTGAAGTCGCAATGTCTTTGGATAACTGCGGAACTAAAGACTTAAGGAACCACTCAAGAAGGAATGTTGGTGGGACGGGTACCTTGATAAGACTCTTTTGGCATCACCACTCTCAGATATGGTCTGAGATATGGTCCGTTGTCGTCTGCTCGAAATTGGCTAGCAACTCTGTGCCGGCGTCGTATCTCACAGGTAACTAGAAATGGTTAAGGAAGACCATCGCCAGTTCGCCAAAGGAAGAGTATCGTGAACGATCAAGCTCAATGTACCATTTTGCGGCACTCCCAATAAGAGTGCGTTGAAACAATCGCAACTGGACGGAGTCATCTTTCAGTGAGTTAGATGAACACCAAAGGTGGAAAGTAGTCACGTGATCACCTGGATCTTCGTTAGGCTTGGCCTCGAACTTTGGGATGTCCGAAGGCAACTTCGTCGGCATTGGAGGCCAACGTGGATTGTGACAGATAGGATCCTTTAACAACCGTGTCAAATCTGGCAAGTGTAACATCGCCAAGAATGGTAGTTTAGGTTTTTGTTGATAGCTGGGATAAAAGGGTCCTGGAGTTTGACTGGCACCAGGTTGCCAGGAAAAGTGTGGTTGCTGGCTCGGGTTCTAGTAGAAACCATGGCCCTGACCAACGTAAGGGTTTTGCATCTGAGGAGACATCATTGGCTGATTCCCCATGAAGGACATAGGATGTTGGGCGTTCATCGTGTTTGATGGACTTTAGGAAGGATTACCCCATGGCGGTCCCGATGGGAGAGGCATAGAAGTCTGTCCGGGGTTCCATTGACTGTGGAAAGAATTACCCCAGAGAAGCATTCCAGATGAAGGAATGGATCCTTGTCCTGAGTTCCAAGGTCCTGGTATATGTGCCCCCAGCGCAGGAATAGTACCCTGTGTCGGCGTAGACTGTCAAAAAATGGGTGTGCCCCCAGATGGGAAAGCGGCGGATGCGAAAGTGTTATTACCAAACGTCCCGTTCCAAACAAATGGTGACGAACCTACCGGCTGAGTTTGCGCAGGTGTTCCTTGACTCCTGGCTCCAAAAGGACTTGTGTGTGCAGGCTGCACGGCGGACTGTTGATTTGGACCACCAAGCGAAGGGGATGAAGGAGGGATATGACCTCCAGCATAAGGAAAAGCGTTGAAAGGGACAGGAATTCCCCCAAGTTGACCTTGCAGAGGAGCGTTAGAGCTCCCTGCCCCCATACCCAAAGTCTGTAAAGTGGAGGTAGTGAGTGCAGGACTTGTACCTGAACTAGGCATACCGTATGAAAACGGAGGGCCTGTCACACTAGATGTGTAAGGAGGTGTGGCCGCCGTGATAGATGGGGTCGGTCCACTGTGCGACATAGTTACGACCGAGACCATGGTGGCCCGGACCGTCGACAAAGGCAAGTTAGGAGAAGCTTCTCCCGTGGTAGCAACAATGATGGGAATGGAAGAAATCCCAGAAGAAGTAACAGAGTTTGGTTCCATAACTGGGTTAGGCACTGACAGGTGTTCGTAAAATTGAATTGGCACAATAATGTCCGGCCAAGTATCAGTGTTTGAGGTTTCAACCGATCCAAGATTGGCGGTTGATTCCTCCGGGGGTTGTTCGGGGTCAATGGTTTGAAACCCGATTGCTTCGAAAGACCCTCTTTGGTCTAGCTTCCGCCTTAATGGTGGCGGGGGTGGCTCCAGTATAACCGGCGGCAGGCCCAGAAGCCTTCGTGACTGGCGGAGCTCTGAATCCTCCACTGTGTGATAATATTCACGACACGCTAAGGTATTCTACATGAACAAAAAGTAACACACACTAAAAGCAAGCCCCTAACAGATAAATCAAGCAAGCACTAAACTAGTTGGAAGAATAGTTACAACAACCAACACTAGAGCAACTTACCGGTGCAAGTGCAACTCGAATACGGAAGCACCCTCTGGGTATACTCTGCAAAGCGTGGCCCGATGTCTGCCCTAGGTACCGCGGTATACCCCCGCAGTCACCCGTGTATGTCCCTAGAAGATATTGGCAACTAGTTTTCCAGCACGTGAACAGTCACC
>CBVK0100096428.1:0-15675 GCA_900067695.1 Picea abies | reverse complement strand
AAAACTTAGGTCCCATATGGGCCGTTCAATGTTTGTTTTATGAATCCAAAGAAAGAAAACTCAGCGGTTTTTCATGTTTATAGAGTCTAAAAAACACTTAAAGAGAACTCTCTCAATTCTTTTTTTGTAAATTAGTCTGATGAGACCGAAAAAGAGATAAACTATCGCTCAATGGATGTTTTCTTCAAATACTTTAATGAGTGTGAAAAGAAAAAAGTCGCTCGGCAATCTTTTCATGTTTAGAGAGTCTAAAAAGAGCTTAAAGGGAACTCCAGTGGGTTCCTTTTTCGTATAACCTTTACGAGTCTGAAAAAGTGATAAAAGTATACTCAGTTACATTCTCATTGATTTACGAGCATGAGAAAGAACAAAGTCTAAGCTCGGTAACTTATTCTCATGTATTTTTGAGCATGAGAAAGAACAAAGACTAAGCTCGGGATTGTTTTCATTTTTACGTAAGCTTTAAAAACAAAACAAAACTATGCTTGGGATAGGTTTTATTTTTACACAAGCTTAAAAACTAAACAAAACTATGTTTGGACCTGGTTTCTTTTTTACACAAGCTTGAAAACTAAACAAAACTATGCTTGGACCTGGTTTCATTTTTACATAAGCTTGAAACAGAGGAAACTATGCTTGTGGTAGGTGGTTTCATTTTTACACAAGATTGAACCAAAGTAAAAACTATGCTTGAACTTCCCAACGCATTATCCATGATTTTCACATGGTTGGTACTTAGCCCCCATCTTAAGAAGTTAGCGGCTCAACTTCAACATGAAGTCTAGAAGTTGAGGCAGGCAAATGCCCCCCACGCTTCATTTCATCCAATCTGCAAAGGAGTATGGAATGAAGCTTCAAATACTAGACGAAGGACTTGACTCAAATAGAGAGGGGGAAAACTATTTCATTTTTTAACAAGCTTGACACAAAAACAAGAACTATGCTCGTAACCTCTGTTTCATTTTTTAACGAGGTTGCCACAAAGACAAAAAAATATCCTCGAAAGTGGTTTCATTTTTAAATGAGCTTGAAATCAAAAAACCATGCTCAAAGACCTTTGTTTCATTTTTTAATGAGGTTGCCTCAGAGATGCAAAAACTATCCTCGAAGTCTCTCTTCTTGATCATGGATTCCAAGAGGACAATGCTCCGGAATGACACCATGTCAAGGGACAAAACTCAGTCATGGCTTCCAAGAGGTCTTCGCTGGAAGGAAGAAACACACTCTTGAAGGACACCATGTCGAGGGTTGCGACATGAGTAAAGAGATCAGGCTCTAACAACCCTATCAAAGAGATCACCATGTCAACTACTGGATCTAAATCATCAGAAGTTGAAGCCATGGGAAACAACACCACATAATTGACCTGTGGCAGGGGCGATATTGTCTGCATATAAGAACCATTTAGGGAGGAAATCCAGTCGGGGTCAATGAATGAAAGTTGATCAACAGTCACAACTCATCCGTCATGAGGGAAAGATATCACATGAAAAAGAGTAGACACAATAGTTTTCATGGCATAGACATAATCTCACCCAAGGAGTAAAGCAAAATCCAAGGGGTCTTGGACTACCATGGCATCAATAAAGACAGTTTTCCCTCCCAAAGTTATAGGAAACTGAGGAAGGGTCCCTAAATGTTGACTAGTTCTTCTGTTAAAAGCTAACAGATTCTGCGTAATCGACGCAAGTGGAGCAAAACCCAAAGCTTGCCAATCAATAGAGGGCAAAATACTAACAGATGAACCTTCATCTATCAACGTTTGAGGAACGTCCCGACCACAAACCTGTACTGTAATCTGGAAAGGAATGTAAGAGGGAAGACGAGGTCTAGTTAGCACACCCCAATCAAAACGGATGGCCCCATTACTTTGAGGGGGTCCTATGGGAGAAGGAGGAATACCCACGAGCATGGTAGATTCTATATCAATGAGAAAAACATGGGCAGTATTGGGTTTACTTTCTAGCGGGAGAGTAGGATCGACCGATGGAGAGATCAAATCGACCACTTGGGTTTCATTCTCCAAGGGGAGAATGGGGTCGACAGGTGGAAATGAATCGACCGCTTGGGTTTCACTCTCTAACGGGAGAGTGTGATCGACCGAGGATGAGATCAGATCGACCACTTGGGTTGCATTCTCCAAGGGGAGAATGTGATCGACGCTTGGAAAAGGATCGACCGCTTGGGTTTCACTCTCTAACAGAAGAGTGGGATCAACCGAGGATGGGATCGGATCGACCACTTGGCCTACTGGTTCAACCAAAGACGTGACCAGATTGACCAATTGATCAACCAGACTGACCGACAGGGGAACCAGATTGATCATTCCATCAACTACAGGGGGGTTGAGAGAAAACTTACGATAAGCAGCTGGAAGTTGAGGCTGTGAAACAGTCATGTCTTCCAGTAATTTCGAGGTTTTTTCCATATGAGGGAAAAGGTGAGTTAGATGACTCCCTTTGCATAACATACATGGGAACTTGACCCTACTTTTCTTCTTCCCAACGGTATCCTGACTAGTTGATGGGAGGTCATCAGCATGTTGTTCAGAGGTTGACGACATGGGTTGGTCAGGGTGTGTAGACCATACTTCTATAACCTTGGGTAGACAAGGGAAATCCTTAAGAAGATGGCTACCCTTACAAATCTTGCAAGGGTACTTGGTCTTACAGGTTGTTTGGGTTTTCTTGGCATCATCAACACTCCCAGCATGATCAACAATAACTGGTTTCTTTCCAACATGTTTGACAGTTGTAACATCCCCGACCGTCATCCCACTAGCCGGGCAAACGTTACTGTGTGGAACAAAATCATTCTCATACTTAATTAATAACATGCATTTAAGTCATATTAAACACATTTAACTTAGAGTAAGCACAATATTACTGTTAACTTAAATAATCCCTATCATTAACAATAATTCATATGCACAACAAAATACATGATACATATAAGCATTAGTGGCATGTAAAACATAATATTAAGCATAAGTTGATACTTATCTTTGAAACCGTGGTAATTCCACCAACCACGTGCAGGCCTTCCACGATCCTCCCAGCCTTAGACCATGCTACTCATCATGCTCAGTAGTGGATCAACCCCGAGATGGGACTAAGCTCCACCCAAGGCAAGGAATCCTATTCTAGGCTGAGGTTATAGGGAAAACTGCACAGAATAACTGGAAGGATTCTTCCCAGGATGCCTTCTTACACCCACTGCTCATGGACTCTCATTCCCCACATGCCTGTTCCACCCGGGAGTATACACCTTCACAAGCATAGTCCATCAGTGCTTCACCTCCCTCTCTAGGTCTTGGCAACAGGCCAGATCAGGAAGTCTTAGAGCTTCATAGCTGGTGTTGAACTCTCTCTAGAAGAATACCACTTCCCAGCAGACTCCTTCACCTGGAAATAGCTTCTCACGGGCCTGACAGACTGCCTCTTCAACTAAGGGCCTCAAAACCTGGTTCTTTAGCCCCTTCCGACTCAATTCCCGCATGGTGAGGATAACCACAACACAACCCCACTCAGGAAAATAGAAAACAGCAACCTACAGACAGATCGGGTACGGATTCAGCTCTGCAATGGCGGATAGACTGGGTTCTGGAACTCACAAGTCGACTTTCCCCTCCTGACCAGTTCTCTCAACGGTGCATAGGTATGTCAAGGGCAGATACAGACCAATAACGGAATCAGAAAGATGATGTTTTGGTCTTCAAGAAGATGTCTCGGTTTTCTGGTTCTCAAAGCTGCGTGAGGGTATCCAAAATCAGACGCAAAGGATGATCGAATTAGGAGTGTCCCCCCTCCCCGACTGACTTCTGCAGTTTTGTTTTTTAAAACTGCATGTGCATGGGTTGACACATGTCACCCATGAAGCTCCACGCACTCCATCAGCATGCGTTCCTCTCCAGGAACTTAGGACACAACATATATTTCACATGGCTTTTGGAATAATATTAAAATATTATTCCCAAGGACCTAAGCCCCTAGGCTCAACACTTAGCCCCTAGGCTCAACACTTAGCCTCTCTTTCCAACCTTCCAGCCCCCAATCCCTTACCCAATCTGTGGAAGCTTAGTCCACCATCACTCATTCATCGTGGTCGGTCTGCACGCAGTGGTGTTTATATTTTTATTAATGTTCTCCATGATTACATATACAAAAGCATACTCTTGGCCTTAACACTTAGGCTCTCCGGCCTAATAACACATAACCCCACCAGCTTATATAAACTTGGCTCACCAACCTATAAAACATAATTACAATTCATAATGCAAGCTATATACTTCATAGACATGATTTACAACAGGGCTCGGACTTGGGGACATTACAATCCCCTCCCCTTATTTTTGCACTGTCCTCAGTGCAACTTTACACTGCATCTGCAAGCTTTTCAAAATTTTCAAAAAGATGCGAGTACTCTTCCCACATAACATCTTCATGCTCCCATGTCGCGTCCTCAGGAGCGTACCAGGTCCACTGGACCTTTGCAATCCCTATAGCTCGATTCTGGAGCTGTTTGTTTTTCTTGTCCAATATGCGCACAGGATGCACTTGCAGGACACCTTCTTGTTCCACCTGAATCACATTCCAATCGATAACATGATTAGCATCTGGTATATATTTCTTAAGAAATGAAACATGAAACACATTATCTACAGTCATAGATGCAGGTAATGCAAGCATATATGCAACTGGCCCAATCCTTTCCAGGATTTCAAATGGCCCACAAAATCTGGCTGCCAACTTGGCGCAACTTCCCAGCTTCAGGGAACTCCTGTTAGCTTTCACTTTTAGGAAAACATGATCACCCACTTTGAACTCTTTGTGGGTTCTATTCTTATCAGCATAACTTTTCTGCCTCTCTTGGGCAGCTTTCAAATTCTACTTAATTTTTATCATTTCGTCCTCCATCTCCTTGAGCAACCTTGGCCCAACTACTGCTCTATCAGCTGGATTATCCTAGCTCACTGGAGTATTGTACTTTCTTCCATAAAGTACTTCAAATGGGCTCATCTTCAACGATGCATGATACCCATTATTGTAGGCGAATTCTACCAAATGCAGGTAGTCTTCCCATATTGATGGTTTGTCCATCACATACAATCTCAGTATGTCTTCTATTACTTTTTTCACCCTCTCTATTTGTCCATTAGACTCTGGATGATAAGCTGTACTAAAGTTCAGATTCATTCTGAATCCTTTGAACAATCCTTTCTAGAAATTCGAGATGAATTTCGGTTCTCTTTCAGACACAATCATTTTAGGAATTCTGTGCAATCGTGCCACTTCCTTTATGAAAATATCAGCAACATCTGCTGCCTTGTGAGTAGTTTTCAGTGGAATAAAATGGGCAGCTTTTGTAAGCTTGTCCACCACCACCATGATCGAATCATGCAGCTTGCTTGTTCTGGGCAATCCTGTAATAAAATCCATTGTCACCACTTCCCACTTCCACTCGGGAATGGGTAAAGGTTGCAGCAACCCTACTGGGTGCCTATGCTCAGCTTTAACTTTCTGGCACTCCATACATCTGGCGATGTATTCAGTGATCTCTCTCTTCATACGCGGCCAAAAGTAATGGCTCTTGATCACTGCTACCATTTTCTGATATCCAGGGTGCCCTGTATAAGGCACATTATGCATCTCCTGCAAAATCATCTGTTTCAAGCACTGGACATTGGGTACAAAAATTTTGTTCTTGTACACCAGTATTCCATCGGTTTCCAATTTATAAATTTCCATTTTCTACGGCATCTTACCCTACTGTAGCTTGGCTACCAATTCTCTGTACTGCATATCTACATTTGCAACCTCCAGAATTCTGCTTTTAATATCAGTCCAATACATGCTAATGGTTGTAACATGTAATTCATGCACCCTCCTGCTGAGTCCATCAGCCACTTTATTCTCCTTTCCTTTGATATGCTTGATCTCAAAGTTGTAATCACACAGAAATTCCAGCCACCTACTTTGTCTAGCGTTTAAGGTTGGTTGATCAAACAAATATTGCAGGCCGTTATGGTCTGTTATGAGTTCAAACCTCCTTCCCATGAGGTAATGCCTCCATTTCCTCAGAGCGTGAACGATTGTTGCCAACTCCAAATCGTGAGTGGCATAATTATTTTCATGCTCTTTCAGCTTCTTGGACTCATAACAGATTACAAATCCATTCGGACTGAGAACTCCTCCCAACCCTTCTTTACACGCATCTGTGCACACCACGAAATCCACATTTGAATCTGAAATCCTCAATATTGGAGCGTTGGTTAACAGTTGCTTCAATCACTGGAAACTTTTCTCCCACTCTTTAGTCCACTAAAACTTTTCCTCTTTCCTTTGCAAGGAAGTGATAGGGTGAGCTATCTTTGAGAACCCTGCGATAAACCTTCTGTAATAGCCCGCTAGACCCATAAAGGATCTAACTTCCTCCACATTCCTTGGCACTGACCATTCTCTGATGGCCTCAACCTTCTCAGGATCCACGGCGATCCCTTCTTCTAAAATAATGTGCCCCAAGTAATGGATCTGCCTTTGATAAAACGAGCATTTGCTCAACTTGGCATACAGCTGGTGTTCTCTCAACACTTGTTGCACCATCCTCATGTGTTTCTCATGCTCTTCCTCTGACTTGGAATACACCAAAATGTCATCCAGGAAGACTATGACAAACTTGTGTAGATAGTCCCTGAATACACCATTCATCAAGCACATAAAAACAACAGGTGCGTTCGACAGCCCAAATGGTACCACTGTGAACTCATAATGACCATACCTTGTTCTAAAGGTGGTCTTGCTGATGTCTTCATCCTTTATTCTTACCTGGTGATATCTCGATCTGAGATCTATCTTCAAAAATATTTTCGCACCTTTCAACTGATCAAAAAGATCGTCGATCCTCGGCAGAGGATACTTGTTCTTGATAGTTACTTTGTTCAACTGTCTGAAATCAATGCACAACCTCAACGTTCCGTCCTTCTTCTTCACGAACAGGACCGGGGCACCCCAAGGTGACACACTTGGGTGAATGTACCCCTTCTTTAGAAGCTCTTCAAGCTGCAATTGCAACTCTTTTAGTTCTGGTGTACTCATTCTATAAGGAGCTTTCGACACTGGAGCTACTCCAGGCATCAAATTTACATAGAAATCGATATCTCTCTTCGGAGGTAGTCTGGGTACCTCCTGAAATACGTCTTCAAACTCTGTTAGTACCGCATGGTCTCCAATCTTTGAGACTTCATCTCTGGATGCTTCCTCCACACGGGCTGCAAACAATTGACAACCTTTCATATAGCACTTTTTCAACTACATTGCTGAGATTTCTCTAACAATCACAGCTCTAGGAATTCCTTGGACTATTTTTCGATTCCCCTCCTCATCCAGGCTTGTAAATTCCTTGTTACGATAGTCCAGGAGGGCATGGTGCTGGTCCAACCAGTCCATCCCAATTAAACATTCATAAGAGCCTAAAGGCAGAATATTCAATTCAACCTTCGTGCTCAATCCCTTCATTTCCACCGGAAAGGACTTAAAAAACTCAATGACTTTCCTCTTGGTTCCTGTAGCCAATTTCACTAACCAAGACTTTTCATGTTTTCTTCTTGATAAATGAAAACTTTCCACCACCCTAAGATCTACATAACTATGGCTAGCCACTGAATCAATTAAAATAATAAATGGTTGGTTGTTAATCATACCTTCCACTTCAATCATGTGCGACTGAAATTCAGCTTGCTTGTTGTCCAGGGCCGCATAGATCCTTGGCATTCTACTGCCCATGTCCTCCACTGTTTCAGCTTGTTGAACATCATGGACAACTCTTGCTTTGCCATTTTTATGGGGACAATCTTTGTACTTGTGGTTCTCTTTACATCCCCAACACTGAATGGGCATCTGTCTCGACCTTTGTTCATCCACTTCAGCCATTCTCGGCTCTCTAAACGATGGATGTCCTTGAGGAATATTTTTGAAAAAGGGAGGTTTGTTTCCCTTCTGCCTCTGTTCTTTCTTAAACTTCTTCTGGTCATCCCAAGCCTTCTGAAAGGTAGGCTTTTCTCTTTGCTGCTCATATAAGCATTTCACTCTTCTTATTGTTTCTTCCATAGTCTTAGGATCATCATACTGAATCTTGTCACCAATGGGAGGTGGCAATCCACTCAGATACCTCTGAATCTTAATAGCCTCATCTTTGATGAATGGAACATACTTCAGTAATTCCAAAAACCTTTGTTCGTATTCATCAATGGTCATGCTGCCTAGCTTAAGTTTGAAGAACTCCTTCATCTTTCTGTCATAGTATCTTTTAGTCAGGTATTTCCTCTCGAAATACCTCTTAAATTCCTTCCATGTGATATCTTTCTCTCTAACATGTTGCACCTGCACAAGATGATCCCACCACATGGATGTTTTTCCTTTTAGTTGATACATCGCAATTCTTCCTTCTGCATGAGAGGAATAATTCTGCAGTTGGAAATATTTCCTCATGCCAAGCAACCATGTTTCAGCATCTTCCTCTTTCTTATGTTCTCCATCAAACGTAGGAGGCTTAATCTTGTTCATCTCCCCTTTCAATTCATCCACTCTAGATCTTCGGTGTTTCCTGGTAGGGGACGGGCTTGAACTACTGTGTGCTTCCTTATCGGAATGCTTTGGGGAGCAACGATGATGTCTGCTACCACTCCTCAATCTTCTTTTTCTCTCAGGGGTCCTGTGACTCCTTGTTTTGCTTGTGTCACTCTCCTTTTCCAATTTCCTTTCTATTATTTCCAGGTTCTTCAACATCTTTAAGTTGAATTCACCCTGCTGATCCCTGACCCTCATGAGCTTTCGGCTATCGGCTCGGCAAGCCTGGGCATCTTTCTGCAATCTTTCAATGATTTTCATCACATGCCCTTCCTTATCCAATTCTCTTCCATGCCCATAGGAGTTCGATCCTTCGACTCCCAAGTTGGCATCCCTTCCTTCTCTTTCGTTCTCTGAATTAGACGCAATCCGCACCTCTTCCATTTCTATACTCGGAGTCAATTCGCAGCTATCCTGACACTCGTTGAACTCTACACACACAACTTCCAGTCAACCGAAGTTTGTCAGGCCTTAAACCCTTAATAAAACTACAACATTCATAAGCCAACGCGAATAAGAAAACGTTTCCATTCCACAAATTTTCTGAGCTCTGTTTGGCTCTACAATTTCCAGTGATAGCCCTCGTTTTCTTAGTCCCCAATCCATGCGTCCATGGGCCATGATCAAACGCTAAACTTCTAGGTGCTACAAGGCTCTCCAAACAAACTTTGGGTTTCGGTATTTCGAGGCTTCGGGGTTTCGGGTTTCGGGGTTTTGGTCCCGGAGGTTCTTGCACTCGCTTCCCTCTCCAACTCCCGACTTCTGAAATTCGATTTCCTTACCCTCCGAGCCCACAGCAGAGTTGTCTCCCACCAAGGTAGTGACACATGGTGTCCTTAAGAAGCTCCACCTCACTCCCAGTGATGTCAAGGGGCCCCACTACTTTTACTTTTCGTTTCGGAGTTCGTGCATCTACACATCTCGAACTTCCGTTTGCCGAAATTCTGAAATTATGATCTATTCATCTACTTGATCCAACGATCAAGTTCCTCTCCTACGATCTATAGTGTAGATCGTTTCGAGATTTTGGGGTTTCGGGTTTTCGGTAACCGGGAGTTCACGATGCAGCGACTCCAAATCTCTTGTCACTTCAATCCCCGAATTTTGATACATGAGTTCTTGTACGAGATCCAACGATCCTCGATGATTTGGATCTAACGGTTCAGATCTCTCCTATGCTTACGCCTATCAAAGCTTTCCAGCCCTAACTTGCTCGCTAGTTGGCTGGATCCGACGGCTCACGGGATTTCGGCACTTCTTCCTGGAAGCGCTCCACCGTCTAATTCTACCCTTGTTAATCTCTTTCATGATTCAGAACTTGGAGTGACCAAGAATTTGGCCTATGCTCCAAGTTCACGATCCCTGAATTCACGAAATGATCCAACGGTTCAAACCAACCACGATCAACGACCCACATTTATTCTGGATCCTAGGGTGGGGAGTTTCTCCATCCACTAAACACCTTGCAACTTCTAGTCATCTTACGGCCCTTGCGATTTTGCGAGTTCTCCATAAAGAATTATGATCGTCCAACTCTGCTTTTCAAGGACTTTTGGCCAATGACTTGGTACCCTCCTTCTGAACCTTCATCTGCTTGATCCAACACTTATGGTGTGGAGTTCTCTCTCTCCCTATGGCCATATACCACACAGGTTGTAGTTTTATAATACCGCTACACCTCCTGAGCTTTGTAACACGGTCAAGTAGTCCGTTGACACTCGGAAACATTCTGAGGTCTGAAATTAGTCCTCCAGACACAATTTCTTTTCAAAACCTTGGTCCAAAAACCACTTATCTGGCCCATCCAGGCTCAGCATTGAAACCAGGCTCTGATACCATACTGTAACGTCTCCAGCCGTCATCCCACTGGCCAGGCAAACGTTACTATGCGGAACAACATCATTCTCATACATAATTAATAACATGCATTTAAGTCATATTAAACACATTTAACTCAGAGTAAGCACAAGATTACTGCTAACATAAATAATCCTTGTGATTAACAATAATTCATATGCACAACAGAATACATGATACCTATAAGCATCACAAGCATGCAAAACATAATATTAAGCATAAGTTGATACTTATCTTTGAAACAGTGGTAATTCCACCAACCACGTACAGGCCTTCCATGAACCTCCCAACCTTAGACCATGCTACTCATCATGCTCAGTAGTGAGTCACCCCCGAGCTGGGACTAAGCTCCACCCAAGGCAAGGAATCCTAGTCTAGGCTAAGGTTACAGGGAAAACTGCACAGAATAACTGGAAGGATTCTTCCCAGGATGCCTTCTTACGCCCACTACTCATGGACTCTCATTCCCCACATGCATGTTCCGCCTGGGAGTATACACCTTCACAAGCACAGTCCATCAGTGCTTCACCTCCCTCTCTGGGTCTCGGCAACAGGCCGGATCAAGAAGTCTTAGAGCTCTGTAGCTGGTGTTGGACTCTCTCTGGAAGAATACCACTTCCCAGCAGACTCCCTCACTTGGAAATATCTTCTCACAGGCCTGACAGACTGCCTCTTCAACTAAGGGCCTCAAAACCCAGTTCATTAGCCCCTTCCAACTCAATTCCCGCACGGTGAGGATAACCACAACACAAATCCACTCAAAAAAACAAAAAACAGCAACCTACAGGCAGATCGGGTACGGATTCAACTCTGCAATGGCGGATAGACTAGGTTCTAGAACTCACAAGTTGAATTTCCCTGCCTGACCAGTTCTCTCAATGGTGCATAGGTATGTCAAGGGCAGACGCAGACCAATAACAGAATCAGACAGATGATGTTTTGGTCTTCAAGAAGACGTCTCGGTTTTCTGGTTCTCAGAGCTGTGTGAGGGTATCCGAAATCAGACGCAAAGGATGATTGAATCAGGAGCGCCCCCCCTCCTCGACTGACTTCTGCAGTTTTCTTTTTTAAAACTGCATGTGCTTGGGTCGACACATGTCACCCATGAAGCTGCATGCACTCCATCAGCATGTGTTCCTCTCCAGGAACTTAGGACACAACATATATTTCACATGGCTTTTGGAATAATATAATATTAAAATATTATTCCCAAGGGCCTAAGCCCCTAGGCTCAACACTTAGCCTCTCTTTCCAACCTTCCAGCCCCCAATCCCTTACCCAATATGTGGAAGCTTAGTCCCCCATCACTCATTCATCATGGTCGGTCTGCACACAACGGTGTTTATATTTTTATTAATGTTCTACATGATTACATATACAAAAGCAGGCTCCCGGCCTTAACACTTAGTCTCTCTGGCCTAATAACACATAAGCCCACCAGCTTATATAAACTTGGCTCACCAGCCTATAAAACATAATTACAATTCATAATGCAAGCTCTATACTTCATAGACATGATTTACAACAGGGCTCGACCTTGGGGACATTACAACAGTGGTTGGAAGTTTGGATCCTTGCTTATTTTTCTTCTTCTTATTCTTTCGTTTCTTCTTCTTCTTACCACCAAGTTACCAGCTTGAGATCTTTTACTCAGTGAAGAAGATGAAATGGAAGAAGACCTTGCAAGTGAGGAAGGCAAAGAATATCTTATTGGTGAAGACGGTGAAGGATCAACATGAGGTTGATGTTCTTGAGGGGAATTGCTTATGACTAAAGCACTAACTGCATTTGGGACTACCTAAGTGGAAAACAACCATACTGGTAACCCAATTGTGAGACCTAGAAGGCTCAAAGTAGAAATATGAGGAGGAGCAATGTTTTCGTAAAAAGGAAAAACAAAAGGTTCCCTGGGAAAAGGAGTTCCTTCATTGTTCATTCCGGGAACTGACACCATTAAATAAATATCCAATCTAGATTCCTCTAAGGAAAACAAACAGCACATGCTAAAAATCTAGTAAGCAAGCAAGCAAACAAAACCTTCTCACAATGACCGCACTAGTTGGTGATGAAATCCATCGTCACGGGAACAATTTAAGAAGGGGCTAAGATAGAGCAGGTGGAAAAGTTACGTTGACGACCTGCTTAATGGACTTACACACTGGTGCAAGCTCCCACACATAATCATGGGTATACCCTCCAAGGAGCCCGAGTGAGTTTGGCCAACGTTGATTACAGGTACCGTGAAGACTTTCCCCTCCACAGTCACCTCATGTAAAGAACCTAGAGAGATAGGCCACTAAGGTTACCAATTACCACAGTGATGCCTGAGGAAATAGTCGACAATCTGATCCACGCGCAAGGGCAAGGTATCTAGCTCAAAATCAACTTGAAAGGCTTCCACTCATCATTGTGGGTATACCTTCAAATGACCCCCATAATACGCGCAATCCCTACACCAAGACCAACAAAGCAGGGTGAGTAACTCTGTCAGTCTCAATGCGACCTCATGATTGACCCTTGTGTGAGAAGGGCTTCCCAGGACAAAATGAAGTAAGTGGATTTTACTCTCCCTATCACAAGATACTATGTTTGTTTGCAACTTTGGAAAGTTATCTTTCACACCTATTCCAAAGCCCTACAACTAATCTAATGTAGGTTTGCTACCAGAAAATATAAAAATGTCTAATCAACTTTTATAAGCGCTTTATTTTTAAGGTTGTTGTTACTCAAAAGGAAAATGGCGTGAACAATATGGTGTTTTGACCGACTCAAAAGTTATGCAAAGAGATGAAGATGCAATCTTTTCATATCGATGAAAGCTATGCTACGAGAAGGAGAAAACATTTATCATTCCCATATACACAATGTCCCAAAATATATTAAACTCATCAATATCAAGATTCTCAAGAAATGAGAAAAAGGTATTGTACACCAATGCACGATTCATGCCCCCCCCCCGGGCATGAATCATGCAATTTCTCTACTTCAAATGCAAGGATGCCCCCAATCTAATATAAAGCAAGAAATTAAATCTTTTTGTTTCAAAAATTTCACTAAAAGCAATAATGAACTTTGTTAAAACAAAGAAACCCAAACTAAAAGTTTTATCTTAAAGCAAACTATTCAGAAGGAATATGATCTTTCCCTAAACAATTCTAAAGAAAACACACGCTTTGTAATTGAAAGACACTCAAAGAAAGAGTCTAATCCTTCAAAACCAAACAAAGCCAATGTGGCTAAAATTAACTCAAAGAATGTCAAGCACACTGTAAACAGATCAATATAGGCTCCAAAAGCTCATCCAAGCTGATCAAAGCAAAACTAGGTCATCAAAAGATGACAAGACCCAATCCAAAAAAGTTTACAAACAAGTTCGTAGCCTAGAAGTAGAGTACAGTGCGAGAATTAGGTATTCTCGCAGGCCAGACACTGGTAGGGTGCGAGAAGTTCGCACTGGATTGAACAACAGGGTGCGAAGATCAATGGTTTTCGCAGGCTGTAGAGAGGTACAGTGCGAGAATGTCTGTAATCAAAGAAAAATTTGAAAAAGGACGGAATCTAAGTGAACTTCTAGATCTAGAGAGTCTGGATAGATGTCTCATAGACTCAGAAACCAGAAAACAAGAAATCAAAGGACGGGAAACTAGACTAACTAGGAAACAATATGTTCCCCAGTATGGTCGCCAATTTTGTTATAGGATAAATCGGTAGGTGCGGACACTAACTGATCTCCCTAGATCCACCTAGATCTAGAACAAAACACACCAGAACATGACACTTTCCTTAAGTTTTAAATATTGAATTTACTAACTAAACAGGGATGGGTGACATACCATTTAAATGTCGCTTCCTCTCACCATCGCCATCATAGCTCCGTTCCAATGCTCATACAATCATGAACCTGCAAAAGAACACAACCAACCAAAGTGATAGTAATAACATAAACTCAATATAAACCTATGCATGTGATCAAGGAATCATACAATAAAACACAACAAGATTTGTAGGAAAGAATCATATTACTATATCATATTAAATGTGAAAGAGAGATTACAACCGTGGCCTTGATGTCGTAAGATCCCTTCCAACTGTCCTTCGTTCCCCACACACTTCCATTCCAAGAATTATGAGAGCACAGATCTGATAATATTCACAATCTATCTTGACAAAGGCAAAACTCAAAGACACTCCACCCAAGCTAATAATTCCAAGCCAAATCCAATTAGCCCTTCTCCATGAGAGCTCCTCTCCTTTTATAAGCTGAAGAGGATAATGTGAGGAGGTGATCCAGATGGATATCGGTGGCCACCCACCTTTTCCAACTGGCTCAAAATAGTTTTCTAACAATTTTGGCAATTTACTATTTTTAGCAGTTTTAAATTTCAGGGCCATTTTGAGGGCCTAAATGAAGGTTTTTCGGGATCGAGCTCCTCAATGATAGTTGAAGGAATAATTGAGCCCCCAAAATGAATCTCCTCCACTATACCTTTCCAACGGGCTATCATATGCCTAAAATGGAGATTGTATGCAAAAGTTACGACCCCAGGAAGTTGATGTACTAACTTACCCAAACGGGGCCCACATGACTTTTGGCGCTTCATCTCTTAGGGTTAGGTTTTTGGATGTCTAGGGTTTTGGGCATTCTTTATTATTGTAAAAAGGCCTTCAGAGCCTCATTGTAACCTTCTTCTTGTGAATGCACGCTGTCGTCACATCTCTTCTCAGAGATAAGCCGCCACCATTCCAGCAAACTTGTTTCCACTGCATTTTACAGTTTCAGCTTATTTCGTTATTGAATAGAAAACCAGTTTTACTGTATCTCTGTTATTTTGTGTTAATAACTTGTTAATAATATGTATTCATTTCGTTCTGCTTGTAAAATCTAGATCAGTGGTATCAGAGCGGTCTGCTCCTTGTCGTCTTAATGCATGTCCCCAATGAGGTCGAAGTACAAAGAGTTGGGTCTCGAGGTTGTTTCTCTTGAGGAAAGAAGCTCTCGCACGCCCAAGCGACCCCCCATGGTAGGAGAAAATAAAGATGACAAGATAGGAGATCCTTTCAAACTGTTGATTGAGGAATCCCTCACGCAATAGAGGAACGAGATGATGGATAGTTTCACGCAAATCCTTCGACGATTACCAATAGGCGACGCATCTTCTTTGAACGGAGGCGTCACCCCCTTCAAGGTACAAAT